>PVKV010011311.1:0-41664 GCA_004027835.1 Alouatta palliata
GGGGAGGAGGCAAAGAAGGAGGATGGGGAAGAGGAATAAGGAGGGGAGAAAGAGGAGGAAGAAGAGGAGAAGGAAAATGAACAGGAGGAAGGGGAGGGGAAGGAGGAGGAAAGGAAGGAGAGGAGAGAGGAGGGAAAGTAGGACCATGTGTTAGAGCGGGCAGTGACTCTGCAGGAGGAAAAGATCCCCAGGATTGGTCCTTTGTGGGTGCTGGAAAAAGGCTGCCCACGAGAGGGTCACCCCTATATTTGTCCCAGCTCTTGGAGTAGCTGTATGTAGAATGCAAAGGAAGAGGACAAAAGCCCCCATGAAATCCCAGAGGCCAGGAAGTGAGCGCAAACCGGCCTGCCAGGGAACTAACGAGGAAATCCTGCCACCTGAAAGCCAAACCCTCTGCAGAATAGAGAAGGGTGAAACTAACCAAATAAATCAGTCGAAGCAAATAAAAAGGCAGTGAGGGTGGGAGGAAATGAAAAGCTGGTGATCAGGCACAGCTGGCCCATTCAGAGCAAGCGTCCTATCTCTCAACTGCAGAACATGCTCTGCGCTTCAAGAACGTCCACACCTGTTTCCTCATTCAGCCTCCCAGCAACTCCGAGAGGCTGAATGAGGAAACTCAGCCCTCTTCTGTGAAATGGGGTTGATGGGACTCACCCCATTTCAGAGAAGAGGGCACCATGCTGGGAGATGCAGGGCTGGTGGTACCCGCTAATCCAGGGGGATTTTTCTGTGTGATGCTGCCTCTATTACATTCAAAAGACAATAAAAGTTAAAAAAAAGGCAAACAGGATAAAACTAGGACAGTTTAGACCCCTTCCACCGTGTGCTTCTTTTGATTGCCTTTTGCAAGGTGGAGGCTGGGGCCAGCTAGGTAGTGGACCCCCATCATCTTTGGTTACCTGGCATCCATCCCTTTCCCTAATAGCCCACCACTTTCCCATTGGGGAATTATCTCCTTTCCCTCCCCACTGCGGGTAATCTCGGTGTAGAATAATTTTAGAAGTTCACCTTCACTGCAGAGACGAAGGGAGCCAAATCCATCCAAGGACAGCTGGGAGAAGTGTCTTCCCCACAGACTTTGAATGCTGAGGAAATGGTAAAAGCAAAAATGTAAATGGCTAGAGGTCATTCATCGTGACAATGGTGGAGGCTGTAGGGCCATGGCGTCCTCTTTTGTGGTAGAACAGCTCCTGCCTGTTACATCTTCATTTATATAAAGAGGCTAAAGTTGCTTTCTGTCACACACAGCCAGAACCCTAACTGATGCAAAGAGGTTTGACAGACTCATAATCTTTCCAAAGCTCCAGTCCCATACTTCACGGGGGCCCTAGTGGACAGCCAGGGAATTAGGAAGTGGGCAGAGAGGAATAGATCCTCCCTTCCTACCTGGGCTGTGCAGCTACAGGTGAGAAGATCCCAAATTTGGCAGGTGCACAGCAGTCATCAGTGAAACACATGAGATGCTTTTGGAGCCTCCGGGATGGTGGATTGGTGGCTGCTAAGATTTTAATGTATGCATCCATCCAAAATTCATGTTGGAACTTAAATCCCAAAGTGATGGTGGGAGATGATTAGGAATGAGGGCTCCATCCTTGTCAACCGGATTAATGCCTTTCTGAAGAGGCTTCAGAGAGCTGGCTGGTCATCCCGCCACAAGTGAGGACTCAGCATTCATCCTCTCTGGAAGGCACAGCAGCAATGAGGCAGAGAGAGAGCTCTGAATCTGCTGGCACCTTGGCCTCGGACTTCCTAGCTTTTGGAGATGGATGAAGAAATAAACTTTTATTATTTGTAAATTACTCCATCTCTGATATTTTTCTATGGCAGCAGGAACAGACTAAGACAGGCCAAGCCTGGAGGACCCTCGTCTAAAGGCTGCATTAAGCTGGGGTTGTCTAGAGACACAGGCTTTGTACAGGAACATTCCAGAGATGCATCTCTACCACAGAGCTCATTCAAGATGTCATTTCCTCCTGCAAAAAAAACTTCCCTGCACCAGCAGAGTGGCAGGCTCCCTGCAGAAAGGCTGTCCTCCAATTCTCACTGCTATTGTGGCAAAGAGGTGCTTGGAAGTGCCTGCCTGGGAAATGTCTGAGAGTTACGCCTGAAGCCTTCACCCTGGGACTCTGTATGGGGGCAGAACACCCACTCCTGGGGCTGCCCATCAGCATGCATCTTCCACTTGATGGCAGAGATTTGCTTCCAGAGTGCTCACCAGAGCAGCCCGGTAAGCGAGCCTCTGTAAACCCCACCTTGGAACCCACTTCCAAGGGGCTCTTTCCTGCTGCTGAGCGAAACTCTCCCTCCGCAGGTGAAGGGCAGCTGCCTCCCTGATGCTACTTCTCTCCTTTTTTTACTTCTTTTATTTGAGCAGGTAGTTAGGCAGATACAAGCAGGGCAGGAAGGGGCTCCTCCACCAGGAATGTCAGGCAACCATCAGGTGATCGTCCGGTGGTTATTAAACTGTCTCTCTAAAATAATCATTGGTCACAGCCACCATCAGGGAAAAGCAGTCTCCCAATAGATAGAAAACACCTGAAGCTGGTGATCAGCAGCTTCTGATAAGATCTCAGGAGTTGGGCGAGTGGACTCAAGCATGTGCACTAAGAGGCAAATGGAGATTACCTCGTATGTGACCTTCCTCTAGGAACACGCTACGGGTAAGGAAAGGATACCTCAAGTGAGCATGCGCACAACTTCAGTGAAAACACGCACATGTGGCCCCTCCCAAGTGCTGGCAGGCCACTGTGCATGTGGACAGCCCGCTCAAGGGAAGAATCAGAGGACAAGAGATGCGAGACCCCGAAAGCATGCCAACGTATAAAACCGCAAGTCAAAGGTCAAACTGCGCACTTGATCTCTCAAGTCACCCGTCCGGCCCTCTCCCAAGTGTACTTTACTTCTTTTCATTCCTGCTCTAAAGCTTTTTAAATCAACTTTCATGCCTGCTCTAAAACTTGCCTCAGTCTCTTACTCTGCCATATGCCCCTTGGACAAATTCTTTCCTCTGAGGAGGCAAGAACTGAGTTGCTGCAGACCTGTATGGATTCACCGCTGCTAACACTCTTACAACAGAAGAACGAGAACACAGTTGCTCATGTGGAAGTTGGTGGTAAGTGAAAGAGTCTAGGGGAAACCAAAAAGCTTTTATCTTACTTTATTCATTCCCACCTCCTTAAGAAGGCTGCTGGCAAGACAGAGATAAGAAAGCACAATGGGTAGGGCCACAGCAAGTGAAGAAGCAAATCCTTACCTCTGTCACTGGTGGAGGGCATCTGGGTTCTTGGCATCCTGAACAAAGAATTGCACAAAACGCATTAACAAAGCAAGAAGGGAATGAAGGGATTTATTGAAAATGAAAGTACACTCCACAGTGTGGGAGTAGGCCTCAGCACAGGGGCTCAAAGGCTCTGTTACAAAATTTTGGGGCGTTTACCCTCGACTTGGGGTATTCACTATGTAAACGAAGAGGATGAAGTAAACTTACAAAGTCATTTACTTGGGGTATGCACTATGGAGAGGATATTTCCTGTCATAGCTGAAGTGTGACTTGCCCTTATGCTCCCTGCCTCCAGACTCTGTTTTCCTGTCTCACCTCCTGCCCTCTGGTAACTGCCCAAGAGGCTCACTTTGCTCACCGCCTAGTCAGAGCCAATTCATAAGACAGGGGAGTTGCAATAGAGAAAGAGTAATTTACACAGAGTCGGCTGTGCCTGAGACTGGAGTTTTACTATTACTCAAATAAGTCTCTGTTGGAAACAGATGCTTGCCACCACAAAGAAAAAATAGCACTGAGACAATGGGTCTTTCAGCAACGCAACTTTTAGTTCCTGGAATGCAGGAAGGGTACCCTCACTAGCTATCTTGCCACGAGAGTTCAATGAACAGAAGAAAACAGATATATTTATTCCTTACACATTTGGGGTTGTCCTTACTGCTGTGTCTGATCTCCTTTGGCTGGAGCCAGACCTCACAATTTAAACTAAAACCAGATTGGCTAAAACTTAAAACTCTCCTAGACGGGTAAAAGCAATGGAGAGCTGGGACATGCCTGTGAGCCTGTCCAGCACAGATATTTTGGTTGCAGTACAAGCACACAGGATGTACTATGCGCCTGTAAGCATGGCATGTCTAACTGCTACATAGGATAGGGCTTAATAAAGAATTACTAGCATACTTATAATTTATTCTTTAACAAGAAAGGAAACTCTAAAGAGGAAGTTTTCTCTTTCCCACAGCCTCCCCAACCACTAGGGGAGCAGAGTTTTTAAGGATAACCTGGTAGGTGGGGGAAAGCCAGTGAGCCGGGAGTGCTGACTAATCAGAGATGAAATCACAGGGAGTCGAAGCTGTCTTCTTGTGCTGAGTCAGTTCCTGGGTGGGGGCCACAGATCAGATGAGCCAGTTTACTTGATCTGGGTGGGGCCAGCTAATCCATCAAGTGCAGGGTCTGCAAAATATCTCAAGCACTGATCTTAGGAGCAGTGTAGGGAGGGTCAGAATCTTGTAGCCTCCGGTTGTATGACTCCTAAACCATAATCTCTAATCTTGTGGCTAATAATAGTCCTACAAAGGCAATCTAGTCCCCAGGCAAGAAGGAGGCCTGCTTTCAAAAAGGGCTGTTGCCATCTTTGTTTACTCTATAAACTATAAACTTTCTCCCAAAGTTAGTTCAGCCTATGCCCAGGAACGAACAAGGACAGTTAGAAGCAAGATGGAGTCAGTTAAGTTAGATCTGTTTCACTGTCTCAGTCATAACTCTGCAAAGCTGATTTCACTTTCCTCTGGTTCATTCCCTTTCCAATAACACTCAGCCTTGTAACTGCCCAACGGGTTGTTCCTGCTCACTGCACAGTTAAGACCATGGCATTGCAGTAAAGAAAGAGTTTAATTGACATGAGGCCGGTTACACCACATGGGAGATGGAGTTATTACTCAAATCGATCCCCCTGAAGGCTCATAGTTGGGGGTTTTTCAAAGGCAGTTTGGCAGAAGAGGTGAGGGCGGGTGGCCAGGTAATGAGTGCTTGCTGCTGAATGGTTGGGTCAGAGATGAAATCATGTGGGGTGGGGGTGGGAATTGAAGCTGTCCTCCCGCATGCTGAATTGCTTCTGGGTGGGGCCACAGGAGTGGGGTCAGTGGGTCTGGTTGGAGCTATAGGTGTCAGACATTGAAACAACTTGAAAAGCGACCTCAAAAGGCCAATCTACAACAGTGGTGTTATCTGCAGGAATAGCTGGCCATCTGTCTGCACCTTAGCAGAATCAGGCTCCCTTCCACCCTCGTGGCCTCGTGGCCTTTCATCAGCTTTACAAAGGCAGTCAAGTTTCGGGGAAGGGCCATTATTATTTAAACTATAACCTAAACGTCTTCCAAAGTTAGCTCGGCCCAAAAGCCCAGCAATAATTAAGGAAAAGGCAAGATGGAGGGCGGGTTAAATCATATCTCTTTTACTGCCGTAATTTTCTTACTGTTATAATTTTTGCAAAGGTGGTTTCCAAATGCGTGGGCCAGAATGCTGCAGGTCAGGGTGCTCATTTATGGATTTCTCTGTTTTCAGTCATTTCTTTTTAGAATGGAAGCTGCGTGAGGGCAGAGACTGTGCTTTCTCATATCACTGCTGCATCTCCAGGGCCGAGGGATGTGCCTGACACGGGGTGCTCAGTAACTGTGGTGGAAAGGAAGGACAGAGGGGCCGAGGGGTGGAAGGCGGCAGCGTTTCTTGTTCCTTCCTTTCAGCATCAGGAATAAAATGTGGAACACAAGGGACCTTAGTGATACACTCTGAGGGCCTCATTTCATGATGCAGATGCCTCCCACTCACCATACACACAGCTACTTGGAGATAGAGGTGGTGTTCGCACTCGAGACTCCCAGGCAACTCTACCCAGACCACAAAAGTAAAAGTCTCCCTCAATTACTCATTTTTTTCAGGCAACCTTGGAAACACAGGGTCCTGTTTCAGTGCCAGATTTTAAGGGGGACTTATTATTCAAATATCCATTCAAAAATATTCAGTCAAATATGTTTTTGAATGAAATAACATTAAAAGTATTATTTTGACAACATGGATGAGCTGAAGGGCAGTGACAAAGGGGTCTGGAAGCCATGTCATTCCAAGAACTGGCTGAAGACACCTGAAGTCAGGAGAAGGGAGAGAATGGGTCACAGTGCGGGCGTCCTCATGCATGTGTCTTTCCTCCCCATGGACACTTAACACAGAACGAGCACCCCACACACATTTGTCGAGTGAATGCGTTAATTGCTTTGCTTGGAGAAGAGAGGGCTGACAATACACACTGCTTCAGAAAGCTCTGTGACAGCTGATGAGAAGGAAAGTTTCAGAGAGCTGGCTGTCTTTCGGGGGAAGTGAGAGGGATCGGTCAGAGCTGAAGGACGAGCCCTTCTCATTCTTGATTATGCTCTTGAATATCTGGAGATCTCGTTGAAAGGCAGATTCTGATACAGTAGGTCTGGGTGAGGTGAGATTCTGCGTTGCCAATGGGCTTGCAGGCAGTGTGGATGCTGCTGTTCACCGACCACCCTTTCACATCAATAATCATTTCAGGTTGCTTCCATTTCTAACAGTCTCCGTATGCTGAGCCTTCCATAAAAAAGTCAAAGTTGAGAAATCTGGTCGGGTGTGATTTCCAGATGTAGGAGAGTAAAAAATGGCTCCCTTCACCATTCTAGGTTCCTTGGCTGGGCTGCTGATTAAATTGACATAAGACAGATTCCCAGGAGAAAAACTATATTCATTTACATATGATGCACGGAATCCCACAGACATATGTGACTTGAAGAAGGGCCAGATGATTGAAGCTTATATAATATCCTGAGCTATAGAAAGGAATAGGGGTTTGGGGTTTCTAAGGGTTGGCAGAGAAAAGCCATGGGAGGGTGAAGGGAAGAAATGTGTGTTGAAAAAAGGCTGTGATTTTATGCAGCTAAGTGGTCTCTCAGGTAGTAAAAGTTGTCTCCGAGCAGGCTTCAGAAGGGCAGGTGAGAGTCTGGCTATGGTATCAACCCCCAATCTTATCTCCTGTGGCCCAAGTTCATCTCCACTGGTTGCTAAGATTCCTAGGGAGAAGATTCATGACAGTTGAGTTCCTTCTGGAGGATCAGTCTTTAGGCAGATCAGGGGAACTCAGAGAAATCCCAAATCTTCTGTTCCCCAAGTGCCTTCAGTTCAAAGTAACCAGAAATACCAAAGTATCAGATTTGGAGATGGCATTTCCTGAACTCCTTCACAGACATACGAATTCATCTTTATATTTATGTAAATCCAGAGATCTCTGTGCTCAGAACTGATCAAAAGAAGGGGAGGTATTTCTCTTTGTATTTTCACACAAGAAGAAAAAGCATTCCTGGTGGCTATGATTGTACTAAAATACTCAGCCTATGTGTACTGCATTTCACAACAAATCTGCTCAGTTTGATGTATTTAAAACCTGTCAAATGCTTTATAGGCAGAAAGTACATAACTCATGCAGAACCCATAAAATACTTAAAGCCCCGTGCTGTTACTCTCAGCAAAATGAAATCTTTTCATACTCCCACAGCCTCTTCATTCAGTTTATTTCTCTGTTTATCAGCTTTTCTTTTAGATTTACACATTCCCCTTGAGGCTGCTCCCCCGTCTGGCCCTGGAGAGCCCAAGGAATTTGTCCTTCAGGCCCTTGAGCTGACTACATGGGGCTGCAGTCTTGAGCTCACTGAATTGACAGCTTCTAGTTAGGGAAATGCAAGTCCACAGGGAAGAGAAAAGAGGAGTAGGGAACCATATTTATTGAGCACCTACTATGTGTCAGATAATGAACCAGACTCATTCCACCCATTTCCTCTAATGCTTATTGCACCATCATTAGAGAACTATGGAGGTTAAAGAGAGAAAAAGAAGTCTCCTCATATGGGTGGGCTTCAGAGACAAGTAAGCATGCCCCAGACTACTCTCCTATCGCTTGACAGTCAGGACTCTGTGTTCTGAAATCCTCCACCATCTTTATGGGGGACAAAACACCAAAGCCTGCCCAGATCAGGGCTGCCTGGCCACATGAGGAGAATCTAGTGGTGATGGTTCCAAATTGTTTGTTTTTCTTCCAGCGTTGTCTACTCCCGGGGGAAGCCTGCAGACAGTCAACGCAGAAGTCCTGCCTCGATTCTGCCCTCGCAAAAAGTGCACATCCTCTCCTGGAGCCTGAAGTGCCAAGCAATGGGTGCCATAGTCCACGCCAAAATGGTGCAGCTTGGAGACGCTATTACTAATGCTGTTGATTTCAGGCCTATTTCCAATTAAGGAGGAATAGGGTTTTGTTTTCTATCTTTTTTCAGACTGAAAAGTGATAAACTGGTAAGCAATGATGCATGGCCTTCATGGTCCATTGCTCACACTAGCAAAAAATGTTCAAGATAAGAACTACAGAAATAATGAGAATAACAATGCCACCGTGACCTTTTAGCAACATGGAGGAAATCACTCTTCAGCAGGGATTCATTTTTCTAGTTTTCTTGTTTTTAGCCACAGGAAGTAAAGCATGCACCCTACCCTACCCTTTAGTTCACTGTTTCCTCCATTCATTTTCTATTTCCTGGTAAATTAAGTAGATGCAATTCACAGGCCTTTCTTAGGTTTCCAGCTCCTGTGGACCCTGATTCTAAAAGCCTCTCCGCCCTTTCCCTACCCCTCCCTCCACATTTCTAACCCAGCTCTTAAGATAGTATATATAGATACTGTGGAAGTAGAGTAAGATGTTCCGCATATAGTAGGAGCTCAATAAGTGCTGACATGAATTAAATTGAAGCACTGACAGTTCTTTATCTGGGTCTTAGTCTCATGGAGAATTACAGAATCTGAGAAAGGTGCTATCATACCTTGCCTCCTCAGTCTAGTTTGTTCTCTTCCACGTTTGTTACCGGAGACTTGGAACTAAGAATGCCACACCCTTCTGTATCCTCGGAAGCTTTCTCCAGAGACAAGCGCTCTTTCTCCCTAGGAACTGTGTAGGAGACACAGCAGAGAGCCCAGCCCAGTCTGTGCCAGCCGTAGCAGCCTGCACCTGTCAACACCAGGTGTGCAGATCACACGGAGGGGACTTTCTGATGTAGCCATCCTGGCAGGGCCACTGTGTAAGAAAGAAGTCACATACTTGCAAAATGAGGGTAGGGGCCAAGCGCACTCCCCAAATCCTCTAAAATCACACAATTATTCATGAACTGAAATAATCACTGCTTTGTATCTTTTCGTTTTCCCTCTTTGTAAACAGCTCTGCTCTTGGTACTTCTGCCTAACCACAGCAGCCCCTAGTGGCAGCAAGCGGGAACACGCAGGACTGTTCCGAAAACGTCTCCAGCCCTTCACCGGAGCCTGAAACATCCCCCATCTCCGCCCTCCCCGCTCACTTTCATGGATCTGATTTTTATTTCTTAGAGCCTGAGGTTAGCCTCTTGGTTTTTCAGCACACACGAATGCACACAAGCGTATGCATATACTGACACAGTGTGGGGTGAGGCGAGACATGCCATTCAACGGGCCCGTGGGGTGGGGAGCGCACAGTAGGGCTGGGAGGAGCGGGAGGAGCTCTCTGCCCACCCCCACGTCCTCTGGTCCAGGGTGCCTGTGAAGCCAGGGCCCAGCTCTGACTCGATTTTTGTCCAGAAGAATCAGCGGTCAAAGAATGAGGGGTGGGATGCCCCACTCAGGGGTTCACATCTCCGCTCCTATCACACCCACAGGCGCAGCTGCCGCCAGCCAAGGTGAGAACATCATGATGACCCCCTTCAGAGAGAGCCCTTTATGAAGCAGCTGAATATCTTCTCTCTTCCCAGGGAATGACTTAACAAAACCTCAAATGCCATGCTTGGAAGTCAGCTGAAACAACTTTTCTCAAAGAAAACCGAAATGTAAAAGCTTATTTGAAACAACAGCCAGAGGGAGTCCTTGGATGCTAAGCCTAGGCAATGGATTTATGCCAGAACTTCTTTCCCCCGCAGGGAGTCCAGTCCCTCCACGATCCCCCTTCCCTGAACCAAAGGCTAGTGGAACACCAGGCCTCTTTTGGAAGGGCTGGGAAGGCAGGGGAAAATGGATTTGCAGATATCTAGTGAGTGCTGAGACTGCTGGTGCTTCTCTCACCATCCTGAACTCACTTCAGACTCACACAGAAAAAAATAGCACATTAAGAATTCCTCCGGGAGGGAATTGACTCTCAAGAATAGAACTGTTTAACTCTTGATTCTGCCTTTAATTGACTCGCCAAATGTTTAAATGGATTCAAATACAACTGAAATGAGTTGGGTGATTTTGACATCAATTAATACACTCTGATGAAGTTAGCAGAGGGGACTTTGAGTTAAATGCAAGGAAAAAAAGTGTATGTGTGGGAGGCGGCACTTATACTTTCTGTTTTAAATTATGGTAGAGCATCCAGGGCAATTCCCCCAGGGCTTATTACAAAGACTCAGAAGATGTTAAACCCACTGGGAAAAGCCCAAAGCTCTCGTTCCTGCAGGGAAATGTGACTTAGTCGGTGCAGACACTGGAGATGCTTTATTGTTTATTGTGTGTGTTTTTATTTGTGATATTGGTCTCTGTACTGTGTGCCTCTCAACTGTTTGAGGGACAGACGTCAGGAGGAGCAGTCTGGGCACTCCCGGATTAACTGAAGCCCAGATCCCAAGGGACCCAAGCATTTTAAGAGCAGAGCCTCCTCCAATCATGGCCTGCCCTGACCCCTCCTAAAATCCTGAATGTGAAAAAAGACTATCCCCCTTCCATCTGATGGGGGTTACTGAATGTTTGCTTCACCCAAGTCCCAATATGGGGCACATGTTAGCTGTTTCCACCCCATCATCTTTCAGCAGCCTGCGTCCACTGAAACAGCTTTTGGGGAGCTCACTGGCGTCCTCTTGACATCCAGATTCCTTTCCAGGTGTCCCGTGGGGATCAGAACCCAATCTGAGCTGTGGTCCTCGCTGAGATCCTGAGACATGGCTTCTGCAGGAGTCTCCTCTCCTCTTCCTTGTCTCTTCCTTGAGCCCCTCCAGCCAATCCCCTGGAAACATTGATGTCCTCTCTGGTTTAGGATCAGTCCTTATACCAAACCACTGTTCACTTCCCCTTTATTCATTCTGCGAGTATCTACTGAGTGCCTACCATCCACCAGGCATTCTTCCAGCACTGGGGATACAACTGTGAATTTAACAGACAAAAGTCCCTGCTCTTACGGCCTTAGATTCTAGTGCCAGGGCTGGCAACACTTTTCTGTGAAGGACCAAGTAGTAAATATTTCAGGCTTTACAGGCCATATGGTCTCCATGGTAACTACAGCTCTGTGGCTGCAGCTCTAAAGCAGCCACAGACAGTACATAAACAAATGTGCATGGCTGTATTCCAATAAAACTTTATTTACAAAAAAAAAAAAGTTGTCGGAAGGTGGGCTTTGGCCTGCTGGGAAAGACATGTTCTATTTCTACTGAGATTTATTTTCTTTCTTTTTTTTTTTTTTTTTTTTTTTTGAGACTAAGTCGCTCTGGCGCCCAGACTGCTGGGCAGTGGCACGATCTCAGCTCACTGCAATCTCTGTCTTCTGGGTTCAAGCGATTCTTCTGCCTCAACCTTCCAAGTAGCTGGGATTACAGGTGTGCACCACCATGCCCGGCCAATTTTTGTATTTTTAGTAGAAATGGGGTTTCAACATGTCGGCCAGGCTGATCTCAAACTCCTGGTCTCAAGTGATCCATCCACCTCAGCCACCCACAGTGCTGGAATTATAGGCATGAGCCACCCTGCTTGGCCTCTGCTGAGATTTCTAAACTGATAGAATGAAGCTCAGGGGCTATCTTTGCAGCAACACAGGAAGAACGTGCCTGAGAATTAAGCCATCCCAGGAAGGAAGAGTGAAGAGTCCTCATGGCATTCATGATATCTTTTGAGCCCTTCCCTAGATTCAACCAGGTAATCATGTTGGAAACGATGTATACCTTCATCTGTACCTTTGGTTAAGTCAATGAACATTTCTCCCTCTTCTTTTTTTGGGGGGGCTTAAGCCCGTTGATTTGGGGTTCTGTCGCTTATAACCAGACTCCTGAATGATACCAAACCCAAACTCATTCTTGAACTCCTTTTCTCCTTTCTCTATGTGTTTTCCCTGGGCAATATCACCCACCTCCCTGAGTTTCTGCTGTCACCTCTATGTAAATAATAGACATATTTTTTATTTTATTTTTGAAATAATAAAACAGGATCTTTAGAGTCCAATTTTTGTAATCCCCCTTTTTTTTTTTTTAAGATAGAGTCTCACTCTGTCACTCAGGTTGGATTGCCGTGATACAATCTTGGCTCACTTCAACCTCTGCCTATCAGGCTCAAGTGATCCTCCTACCTCAGTCTCCTGAGTGGCCGGGACCACAGTCCCGTGCAACCATGCCTGGGATTTTTTTTTTTTTTTTTTTGTATTTTTAGTAGAGATGGGGTTTCACCATCCTGCCAAGGCTGGTCTCAAACTCCTGAGCTTAAGCGATCAGCCTGCCTCAGCCTCCCAATGTGCTGGGATTACAGGCATGAGCCACGATGGCTGGCCCTCTATTTTATTTTAAATTTAGAGTTGGGGGAGTCCCACTATGTTGCCCAAACTGGTCTCAAACTCCTGGGCTCAAGCAATCCTCCCGCCTCAGCCTTCTGAGTAGATGGGCTTTTATAGATGTGAGCCACTGTGCCTAATCCTGCCATCTTTATTTCAGACCCTAACTTTAATCCTGAGCCCGTATTCCTCTGGCCTACCAGACATTTTGCCTAAGATATGCAGGAAGTATGACATGTCTAAAACTCAACTCTATACTTTGGTTTCTCTTCAGATGGTATAAATCTTTTACCTTTTAAAACTCAACTTCTTATCTAACCTCTGTCCCTTCAAATGTCTTCTCCTGTGGTTCATAGTAAAAATAATACCACTGAGGCACTGTGACTCTCACCTGTAATCCCAGCACTTTGGGAGGCTGAGCTGGGTGGATCTCTTGAGCCCAGGAGTTCGAGACCAGCCTGGGTAACGTAGCGAGAACCCGTCCCTACCAAAAAAGTATACAAAAGTTATCCAGGTGTGGTGGCACATATCTGTAGTCCTAGCTACTCAGTAGGCTGACGTGGGAGAATCGCTTGAGCCTGAGAGGTAGAGGCTGCAGTGAGCCGAAATAGCACCACTGCAGTCCCACCTGGGTGACAGAGTGACACCCTGTCTAGAAATACAATGAGTACACAAGTAAATAAATAATAATACCTGAGCGATTATTACTCTGTGCAGTTAATACTCAGTTATTACTCAGTAAAAACTGAGCTACTATTACTCTGTGCAAGGTCCTGTGGTGGGCATCATATTATTTCAAATTTTCCTAATTAGCATGCAAGGCAAATATTATTAGTCCCATTGTACAGATGAGGAAACTGAATCTCAGAGCCTAAGCTAATTGGGTAAGCAGGTGACTGAGCCAATGGTTTAACTTCAGGCCACCTTTCCCGAGCCTCGATCCTCCCCTACACCAGGCTGGCTGTCCTTCCTTGTTTGGTTAATAGCAGCATCAGCCACTCAGTCACCCAGGTCACAAGCTCGTCTTCTAGAACCTCTCTCGTATCTTTCCCTTTCTACACAGCCACTGTTTTATTCAAGGTTCTCATTCCTAAGGTAACGCACACTCTTCTAGATGCCTCCTCTTTTCCCAGGCCCTTCCCTTCCAGTCCAGTCCATACTATATTTCATTACATTATATGGTTGACCCTTGAACAACATGGGATTGAACTGCACAGTTCATTTATAAGCAGACTTTTTTTCAACCAAATGCAGATGGAAAACACAGTATTCACAGGATGCAAAACCCGCTATGGAAGTGGGGGCACTTTTTGGAGATTCAGGTTTTCTAGGGCCAACTGCAGGGACTTGAGCATGTATGGATTTTGGAGTATGTGGGGGTTCTGGAACCCATCTCCCCCATATACTGAGGGCTAACTGTAAATACAAACCCCCAGTGAAGAAACAAAAATTTCTGCCTCTTCTTTCACCTCTGCTCGGAAACCAACAGCTCCTCCTACAAGACAGAAGCCAAGCAGCCTAGCTGGCCATCAGGGGCATTTTCAACTCAGCCCACAACCTACCTTTTTAAACATAATTATCCATATTTAAGGTATACAACATGGTGGTTTAATATACAAATACGCAGTACAATGCTGACTACAGTCAGGAAAGTAAGCATATCCACAACACATCTTTTTTATCTTCTCTCTTCCTAATGCACCATTTAATACATTCTTGATCTATCCACTGCTTCCAGAAAATAGCAAGTTCAGTTTGCTCTTTTAGAACAATTGAAACTGTTTCTGCTTGAAGTGATTCAACTGCTTTCTGACTGTCTTTTGGGTCCGTTCTCAATTTCCAATTCTTCCATAAAGCATTGCTGAATGCCCTTACCTACTCTCCTCTCCCCACTTTCTGAATTTTTGTTTCTCCCATTCATCCAGTGATCTCTCTCTCTCTGTTATCTGCTGCTTTGAAAGATTGTTGTCTTATTTCAATTGTGTCTTGAATTGTTGTCATATTGCATTATTTAACACGTACAATGCATTGTTATTTAACCACATCTTACTTCCCTAGCTAGGCAGTCAGTGCCTGGAGGTCAGGGGATGGGACACTTTTAAATCCCTCCATAGTTCCTAGCACATCTCTTACTGTAACTCTTCTCAACACTGGATGCACGTAAGAGTCTCCAGTGGAGCTTTTTAAAAAGTACAAATGCCTAGTCCCATGACCAGAGATTTAGATTTAATCATTCTGAAATGAAGCCAGGCATTGGTATATTTTAAATCTTTCCAGATGATTCTAATGTGCAGCCAGGCTTGGAGCCAGTGATTTATCACATCACAGATACCCAGAAAATGCTTGATAGATGTTTGATTGATCTGAGTCCAGATGTGGACCCAGATTTCCTAATTAACTACCCAAATGTATTTGGCTACCAGAACAAGGTGGCTAACCCAGTAGACTTAATAAACATTGTTTGGGGCAGAAGACGGTAATGTTGATGTTGACAGTGACGATGGTGATAATGATAAACATCTGAAACAAATGTTGGCATTTCTAGTCTCAGCACCAGACAACAGTTCCCCAGTAAGAAATCAGATCAGCCCAAGTTCGATTTTTGCAAATTCTTTTCTTCCCAAATAGGTGCTTTGTGCCTTTCCAGTCGCCCTGTACGGGACCGTGCAAGACAACAGGCTTCCTGCATCAGTGGAGCAGACTCGCTGGGAATAACCTAGTTCCTCCTCATTCCCAAGGCTACAGTTTATATAAAGCTTAGTTAATTTGTCATTGTGAGAAACTTCTGGACACAACTAAGTTATTTTCTTAATGAGGCCTTGCTCCCAGGGAATGGGTAGGGACACAGCCTTTTAGTCTATGGCCTAAAAGGTTTTGGGAAGGAAAAGATTTTGCACAAAGAGTTGTTGCCAGCTGTTTAGAGACATTTACTCATTTGCTAATGAGGCAAGAGTCATGGCTTCATTCTCTCATGCCGTATTGAGCTTTGCTTCATTCTGTGAGTGGGGTCCACCCCGAACCTCACTCAGTCTTGCAAATGCCATTGGAGTATTCATATAAATGGTGAAAGAGGGGGAGGATCGGTGAAAGCATCTTTGCCTGTAAAGGGTCTCCACAGGGATAACCCAAGCACTTAGGACCTGGGGCTGTTTCATTTTACAGCAAGTCTGATTTGGAATTATCTTGGCCAGAAGGTAATATGGTTTAGCTCTGTGTCTCCACCCAGATCTCATGTCAAATTGTAATCCCCACGTGTTGGAGGAGGGGCCTGGAGGGAGGTAATTGAATCATGGGGACAGACTTCCCCCTTGCTGTTCCTATGCTGGTGAGTGAGCTCTCATGAGATCTGGTTGGTTGAAAGTGGGTAGCACCTCCCTTTTTGCTCTCTCTCTCCTGCTGCCCTGTGAAGATCTGCTTGTTTCCCCTTCCACCATGATTGTAAGTTTCCTGAGGCCTCCCCAGCCATGCTTCCTGTACAACCTGTGGAGCTGTGAGTCAATTAAACCTCCTTTCTTTATAAATTACCCAGTCTCGGGTAGTTCTTTATAGCAATGTGAGAATGGACTAATACAGAAGTCAAATGAGATTTAAGATGGAAAAATTAAGCCTGTTTTGTCTTCTTCCTCAGCTTAACTTTAATTTAAAGGCTGAAGAAACTAGGATAGGCCTGAGTGGATCAGAAACAGAGGGCCTTGGGTGATGCTTATTTTTCAGGCCACATTGAGAATACGTCAAGGAGACAGAGTAGTGCATTATTCAAGAGCAAAGCTCTGGAGTTGAACTGCCCATGCCCAAATCCCACACTGATGTTTGGCAATTCAAGATCTTTTTCCTCTTGGAGCTACAGTTTCCATATTTGTGAAACCGGATAATAATAGCAAGTAGTAGTAATAATCTCATCAGGCATGAGAGAGATTGCTTTTGTGGGAGCCATGCCATTGAGGATCCCTCTGGCTATTGCAGGTCATGGTGTGGACCTGTATTCTTGTTTCCCATAGCCTGGCTTCTGTTTAGCACACTTATTTAAGGGAATCAGCTTTTCTTTTCATTGGCCAGTTGAGGGTAATAGGGATTTTTTGTCTACATCCCAATGCTGTATTCACTGAGTTTTAGTCAGAAAAGCAGAAACCATTTCAGGACTTCCAAATAGCAGCAGTTTAATATGGGGAACTGGTGACACTGGTAATTCAAGAGCCAAGAAGCCAAGCAGAGGATAGTGATGAGAGCCAGAAATTAGCAAAAGCAGGAAGTCACAATTACCCAAGGGCTGCCAAGGACAGTGGGAGGAGTGGATTACAGTCCAGGAGCCAGGCCTCCAGAGGGGAGCTAAAACCATGGCAGGGGCTGCTGGAAAGAACCTGGGGCAATGGAGGGAGGGACTGTCTGGTGGAAGGAGAGGCTGTGGAGGGGACACAGTCACAGCCAAAGAGAACACAGTCAGCATAGAGAAGGTATGATTCCCTATGACACCACTTGGTCCCAAGGAGCAAGGGAACCTAGGAGATACGGTTTCCTATGACACCAAGTGAGATAGTGAATACAGTGAATGATGCCAGGTAGGTGGCTCATGCCTGTAATCCCAATGCTTTAGGAGGCTGAGTCAGGAGAATTGCTTGAGTTCAGGAGTATGAGACAACCTGGGCAACATAGTGAGACCCTGTCTTTACCAAAAAAAAAAAAAAAAAAAAGAAAAGAAAAGAACCATGCATGGTAGCATGCACCTGTAGCCCCAAGTACTCAGGAAGCTGGGGTGGGAGGATTGCTTGAGCCTAGGAGTTCGAGGCTACGGTAAGCTACAACTGTGCCACTGCACTCCAGCCTGGGTGACAGAACAAGACCCTGACTCTAAAAAAGAGAGCGAGAGATTGAATGAAGGAAATAGACCTGAGGGAAGATAGGGACCTGACAAGCACAGCTCTCTACCCACTTCTTAATCTCCCCTGAAGCCAGCACAGAATTGTCTCTTTGGCTGAACTAAAATTCAAAAGGACACTTCTCATCTGAGGAGTGTCTGAAGGCAAAAGGGTCCTGGAGCCACACTGCAGACCCTGGGCTGTTCTGTCAGGGTCGGAATAAGCAGGAAAGGAATGCTGCTGAGACTGTGGGGACTGCAGTCACTTGTTTTCTTTCATTTTTCTTTCCTGACAATTGCTTCAGTTCTTTTCATTATTAATCTGGGATTTTTTTTCATGTTCTCTGCGCATCTTTGGAAGATTAATTTAAGCCAAATCTTCACTACCACAGGGGCTAATTCATTTTTCTGACTCTTTGAACGAAGAACAACTATTATTTCTTATCAACAGAAAAGCACAACTCTCTGGGTTAAAAGCCAGAAGAATTGCAAGCCTCCTTGGCAATTTGGAGGCTTGAGACAGTTGGGGAATTTCAGCACAGGCTGTGTTTCTTGTGGGACTTTTCATGTCGTCATAGAGGAAGGAAGGAAGAGAATGGCCTTTGCCACATCAGGCAAAGACTTCAGGACCGTGGGCCTCTCCTCTCCCTCGCCCTCTTCCCATCTCAGTTCTGAAAAAAGAGGTTTCCCTTCAGCCAATGGGCAAATGCATGGTGGGGGGCCCAGTCCTACTGGTGGGTAAATGAAATATTTACTTTGTGAGCTGAAGGGAATCTTTCATCTTTTGGCCAAAGTTCAGAAGCTGGGGCCTTCAAGCAGAAACTAAATTACAACAGAGGCTGTCCAGGGGGAGCTGAGAGACAGCGAGTTCTGGAAATGCTGAGTAAGCATGGTGATTGCAAGAGAGATAACCCTGAATTTTCCCCTCTCCTGCCTTTCAACTCTGGAGGAAGAATCAATGAAGACCTTAAAGCCAATCTCAGAGCCAGAATGTGTAAGCTTCTATCAAACGTCCCCTCCCCAATCCCTTCCTAAGCACACACAAAGAATCTCAGATGCTGTAGAACACCTCCCCACCGCTTGAAAGCTTAGGGCCCTCCATCCTGTCAGCGGCTGCCCCAGTCATTACAGATTTTCTTCCTTTCACTGAGCCAAATCTGGCACTGGCTTCCAGGAAGAGGAGGCCTGGTCTGCGCCCCTGCCTGGCAATGTCCCGCAGACTTTCCTCCATCTTTCTATTTTCTTTCTTTTTTTTTTTTTTTTTTTTTTTTGAGACAGAGTCTCGCTCTGTCACCAGGCTAGAGTGCAGTGGTGCAATCTTGGCTCACTACAACCTCTGCCTCCTGGTTCGATTGATTCTCTCTCCTACCTCAGCCTCCCGAGTAGCTGGGATTACAGGCACGTGCTACCATGCCCAGTTAATTTTTTGTATTTTTAGTAGAGACGGGGTTTAACCATGTTGGCTAGGATGGTCTCAATCTCTTGACCTTATAATACACCCGTCTCAGCCTCCCAAAGTGCCGGAATTACAGGCATGAGCCACTTCGCTAGGCCAACTGTCCTCCATCTTTCAAAAGTCTTCTTTATCTTCTCTTCTGCTTATAACATAAGCACCAAGTTCAGTTTTTGGTTTTACATGTATGTCTGCTAAGTATCTGAACCAGGTTTATCCAAACTTTGTCACAGTGTATGAACTGATGTTCTTTGAAAAAGAACAAAGAAAGTTTTGTGGTCAAATAAGCTTTGCAAATGCTGGGTTAATAAGCTTTGGTGGTCAAGCTAAGTGTCCACCCACATCCCTGGCTCTTCCCACTTTGGCTCCCACCAGCCCTACTGCCACTGTCAGCACCTGCAGGGCTCTGTCTGGTCCTTGGAGCCCACTTTGCCTGTCCAGGCAACAAGAAGTGTGAAGGAATCGACACTCCCTGGGAGCAGAACCTCAACCAGAGATGGACTGGAGTCGGTGTGTGATATGGTTTGGCTGTGTCCCCACCCAAATCTTATCTTGAATTGTTGCTCCCATAATTCCCACATGTTGTGGGAGGGACCCAGTGAGAGGTAATTGAATCATGGGGGTGGGTCTTTCCCATGGTGTTCTCATGACTGTGCATAAGTCTCACAAGATCTGATGGTCGTATAAAGGCGAGTTCCCCTTCACAACTTCTCTCTCTTGCCTGCTGCCATGTAACATATGGCTTTCGCCTTCTACCATGATCATGAGGCCTCCCTAGCCACATGGACCTGTAAATCCGTTAAACCTCCTTTTTTTTTTTTTTTTTTTAATAAACTACCCAGCCTCAGGTATGTCTTTACCAGCAGCATGAAAACAGACTGATAACGGTGCATAAACACTCCGGCCTCCCACACCACCCTTTGGGTGAGATGACACTGAGGCCCTTGTTCTGATAGCTGTCAAAGTTCCCCTGCAGCACGAAGCTTCCATTCACGGTGGGAACTGGTTCCACAAAACACCCTTTATCCGCTGCTTTCCTTCCTGATCTCGTTCCCATGCCTTCCAGGGAACAGTAATCTTTGTCTCAGTAAATGCTTGTGGGGAACCCAAACTAGGACACAGTTAACTTGTAAATTTCCAAGTAATGGCTATAGTCCAAGCCCTTTCTCAGATTTATTTGACTGAGAAACCCTTTGGCACAGTTCATCTGGAGGGACTAGGCTTCTGTGGGACATGCTTAGGGAAGCTCCGTTCTGGCCACTGGGCTGGATGCAGACCCGTCATGGAGTTCCTAAGAGCAAAGAAGTCAAGGACAGCATGATAGCATGGATGATCAGAACGCGAAACAAGAAAGGCGTTGAGTGGGAATATCTGGCCACCCAGAAGCACCTGGAGTTGGGACTCCCCAGGGATGGAGTCCTCTCAGAGACAGTCTGCGGGGCAGTGGCCGATGTGGGCATTGAACAGATTCATCTGTTGTGACAAATTTCAATTCTCGTTCTCACATTTCAAGTACAGTGTGCGGATTAGGCTAATTCCTAGTGGATTCACGCTTTACAAAAAGATAATACTGTAGCTGCCTTTGCAAGAATTAACCCTCCTGCTCTGCGTCTACCTGTAAGGAAACGGTACCAATTTCCTCAAGCTGCAAGACTGAGAGGCAGAAACACCCCAGGACTGGGCAATTATGTTAGGAAATTCAACACTTGAGGTGAATGGAAAATGGCTGGGACCTTTTTCTCAACAACTTGGCTTGAACAGGATTGATTCCAGGACTGAGAAGTATTCAGGCGACTCGGTGCCTGCGGTGATATAAAATAGGATCATTTGGTAGCTGGAAAATCAAAGGTGTGCCCTATCATCAAAGCACAGGCATTTAATAAAGTTGATCAAGGATGCTGAAGCAGCAAGGAGGGAAACCAACCATGGAACATTGGGTCAAACCTACATTAGGAGTCCGATCATCGCAGAGACCCAGGAAGATGTCCTCTAAATTTCCTCATGGACCAGGAGACTTTATCTTGCCCCTAGAAGGACATGTAATGTTCTTTCTGGAGCACCCCCCAGCACTAACTCAGGAAATTTCTGTGAGAGTTCATAGCAGAGTCAGGGAATGCTGTCTGCACACACAGATGCTGGGTTTCCTCTGGGCATTGGCTACATGTTAGGCATTTGGTGGTCTGTCCTATACATGATAGAATAAAATGTTTAAGAGATAACTGTTCCCAGACCTTCCTGATCTCCTACCCATGAATAAGCATCCTGACTGGACCTGCCCTCTACCCCCTGAGAAGGGCACTGCTTGACAGACTAGCTCATTAGACTCAGAATCTGGAGAGGAGGGAGGAAAATGCAAGAGGCCTGGGGAGTAGGGCTTGGAAAATTAAGTTTTTCAGGTAGTTGGGGAAAAAAATAAGTTCAGCACTGCAGTGGCACAAGAACAAAACAGATGAGAGATAAAACAGGAGTGTTCAGAATGGCTGATGTTGGCAGGGCATGGTGACTCATGTCTGTAATCCAAGTGTTTTGGGAGGCCAAGGCGGGAGGAACTTGAGGTCCCACTATATTGCCATGAGATCAGACTGGGCAACATAGTAGGACCTCATCTCTGTAAAATATTTTTTTAAAAATTAGCCAGGTGTGGTGGTAGGCATGTAGTCCCAGCTACTGGGGAGGCTGAGGTGGGAGGATTGCTTGAACCCAGGAAACTGATGCTGCAGTGAGCTATGATCATGCCACTGCACTCCAGCCTGGGCAACTGAGCAAGACCCTGTCTTTAAAAAATAGAATGGCTGAGGTCTGTATGTGTCCTTCTTGGTGTTTCAAAAATATAAGTCAAGGACAGAAGTGCTTGCTTTGAAGTTATTCTTTATTGCTGGACCAGACTCTCTTGACCTCAAACCCATCTCGGGACTGGGTCTTGTGAGTCATGGCTTAAAGTACTATTGAGATGTACGTCCAGATCCTGAGCCTTTAAACAAATCCACCCACTCACAATAGGTGCAGCTAAAGATCCAGTAAAAATGGCGGGACTGTCTTGGATCTTCTCTTTCCTTCTACCTTTGCTCCTCACCGTCTACTCCAGTCTTTTGTGTTGACTTCTGACTTTTCATTAGTTCTCCCATTTGTGGCTACGAAATTTCTCTTTGAACTTGAATACAGAAATTGACTTTCATGGTATTGATTCTTGCTCTCCTTAACAAAAATCTTTTCCTCCCTTCTGCCTCTCTCCTATCCTCAGCCTCCCGGGTGAGCATCAGCCCAGCCTGGCTCCAGTTCCTGGACTGCTCCGAGGCCGGATATTAACTGGGCTTATTCTGCATCCCACTCCCACCTTGCAGAGCCATGAGACAGTGCAGTGTATGTCTGTTTCCCCAGTAGACTGAGCTATGCCTTATCCTTGCATCCTTCCCTGCTCCTAGCACTGCCTCTGTTATACAACAAGGGTTCGTGGAGTATTTTTTGATTCTCAGACACTAGATCAGCTATAGGTCTCGGCCTGGAGGAAATGTTAATAAGAACTGTGACACTTGGAATTTACCATTGAGATGCTTAAATGTGTTAACAGCAATTCCAGAAAGCTCTTGAATAAATTAGAAATCATATGGAAGGGAGATGCTATTTCCTGATCAACAGCCAATTCACTAATGATTTAACAAAGTCGATAACTCATGGGACCTCCATGACCTCGCCACACTGAATTTCTGTTTCTCTTTTTGCTCTTAGAGATCCTTCCTGGCTCAGCTAATTTTTCCCCAGCTGGGCTGTACTTTCTTGAGGCCCCTGGACTCCTGCCTGCATAGCCTCTCCACTCCGTCACCTTCCTCCTCATCTCACCCAGAAGCTGGAGCCAGGCAGAACCCAGATTTCTCTAGGTCTGTGATGAAATCTTGAGTTGTTTCTGATTGGACTGCTCACTTTTCCAGTTTTTCTTTGCTTTTTATTTTTTGTAACTACTATGAGCTGAGACTTCTGGCAGGCATTAGGACTACAGTGATTCTCTGACATCAAGAGGCTCCAACATGATGGGGAAGACAGACGAGCCAGCAGAGAATTACAAAGTACCGTTCTGTAGGGCACTGGGGCATTGCAGAGGCAGGGAGGTGGACCACCGACCTAGATGAATCTGGGATATGTATGAAGTGGGGATTGAGGAGGGGAATAGAATACAATAAAACACCCAGTACAATAAACGTCTTCCACTGCATCATTACCATGGACGCAGGACCCTGCCTCCCAGACAGATGGGCAGACCCTGGATCTTGTTCATCTCAGCAGCCCCAGTGTAGGCCAAGATGGCCAGGGGTAGACCTGTGTAGACCTGTGTTACTTACGGTTAAATGATTACAAGCTCGCTTTGCTTTTTATACACTGAGATTTGTGCCACGGATCAAATATTGAATTAAGAAAACTCCAAACTGGTGCAGTAAAATAAAAGCAGAGATCAACCAGTAACAGGATGCCTGTAGTAAAGACCATCCGAGAGCGCTTTATAACCACAGAATGCTGCGGTGTGGTTGCAAGGCAGCAAAGACTGCTTTGGTCCCATGATCTCTTCCCAACACAGGGTTTGCATGAGGGTCTCCTAAAGAGGGCTTGTGCAAGAACTCTAGGAAGGAATGCAACCTCTGCTCACAAGACTTGGGAGGGTCTTTGCAGATGGGAGCTTGCAAGTCTTGCAGAGCAGAGATAACTGGAATGCCACAGGCTTTGCCTTTGTTCTCAGAAGACGGTAATTCTGATAGCTCTGTGTCCGCAATGCTCCAATGCTCGGGAGATAAAAGCCCCTTGATGCATTGTGTGTGGTCAGACCTTATCTCCCGTGCCTCTTTGCTGATGCAACTGGATAGAAAATGGGTGGTAAAACTTAGTGTTCTTAGTTAGCATTTCCTAGAAGAACCACATTGGCTACTGAATACTGCAAGACACATGCTCCTCCCCTCCATCTTGCTTCTTACCTCCCCTCCCCACAGCCCACAAGATTGTCAAGATAATGCACCTAATAAAAGCGTATGGAGCCCAGAGTTCAGTGCCAATGCGGTTCACCCCGCCTGAGCGTGCCTTGGCCCCCTAGACCCATGCTGTGAACTTCTACTCTCGTCTTGTCTTACTTATTTTCTCACTCCCTTGTCACCTCGGGGCACCCACATACAGGGTTGGGCTGGTTCCCAACACACCAGGGCCTAGCACGATGCCTGGAGCTTTGTACTGTTAGGGCCAAGGGGAAGTTTTCCCTGCACCCTTGAAGATTCACTGAAAGCTCAACTCATAAAAGGCAGATTGATTAGAGGGAAGATATAGAAATGTGTTCAATGTATACAAAACGAGCCTTCAGAATGAAGACCCGAAGATACAGGGGAAGTCGTCCATTTTTGTGGTTAGGTTCAACAAAGTCTAGACAGTCATGTAGAAATGTGATTGGACAAAAAGGGTCTGGTCTAATGTGAATAGACTGCTTGGGGAAACCCAGCAAGGCCTGTCTGTCTGGATTCTTTTTGGCCTCTCTGAGCAGCATTTCTTCCTTCTGGGTGTGGGGAAGGGCCCTCTCTGGAATGCACGGTCTTATATCCTATTGTCAAAGAAGGTTGGTCAGAGAATTTCTTTATGGCCAGTTTTTACACTAAAAGGAGAGAGGAATATTAGAACAATATTTTTAAGTTTTATGGCTGGCTTTGGGGAATAGGGTTCTGGTTTCTATGATCCATCTTAGGGAAAAAGGATTCTAGTTTCTGTGGCTAACCTTGAGGGAGAGTGGGACAGAGAAGCAGGGTGGGAGAAGGTCAGAGAAAAACTTCTGCTTCTGAGACTCCTTCTGACAGTAGCTACTCAGTAAACAGTTCTTTAATTTAAATAATTGAATCTTAAGACAGCTTACTGATGTCATAATGCTTTCACCGGTGTTGGCTATGTAGCATATTAGTCAGAGTGTGCCAGGCCCTGCTGCTGTAACAAAATCTCAACCCAACAATGATTTATCGTTCATCTAACATGCCAGAAATTGACTTCTTGCTCATACCAGCTGTTCTATTCAGATCAGCTAGTGGTAGGAATGGGGAGGAGAAGGGAGGATTCTTCACACACTCACTCAGGAGTTCAGAATGATGGATGGAGGCTCTTCCACTTGAAATGTCATCTGTGGCTAAAGCAAGGAAAGAGATGTCTATAGTGTTTTGTACTTGCTCTTCCATACATCCATCCTTGCTAACATGTGTCACTTCCATTTAAGCCTGTTAACCAAAATTGCAAGGGACCTGCAAAAATCCCTTCTCTAACAGCCAAGGGGCTGGGAATGGTGAGGGGAGAAGTAGGTGGAATGTTTAGTGAGACCACTGACTCTGCTACAGGTAGGAATGTCATCTCCTCCACCTTTCTTCACCAGATAAGAAATAGAGGCATCATTGAAGGAGACCCACCAACCCTTACTGCCAGGCCTGAGATTCCATTGCCCTGGTTCCAGTTCATTCACAGCACATTGTGAAGCCTGAGGCCTTAGGAAACCCTCGTGTTGGGTTCATTTTCCTTGGAAATGATAATCCCTGCTAGATCTGACTGATCCCGGTCTTCTTTTCCTAGTCTGAGTACTGTCACCATCAGGAGACAGTACAGGGCAGTGTTTCCCTGACATGGCACCCATCAGTGTCCTAGGTCTTTTCCTGGTGAACTCTGCCCCCAGGAACTTCACTTTGCTTCCAGATGCAAAACACGATCACATAGTGATGTGCTCTTCACTCTTGATATTTCAGATTTTCCTTCATTCTCATTCTCTTCTGTGATGCCAGTTCCTTGAATTACTACCATGTTTTCACGTTTTGGTTTAATCAGATAGTTCACCTCTGGAGTTGTTGTCACCAGGGGATTCATACAA
Source organism: Alouatta palliata (assembly GCA_004027835.1). Taxonomy (NCBI): domain Eukaryota; kingdom Metazoa; phylum Chordata; class Mammalia; order Primates; family Atelidae; genus Alouatta; species Alouatta palliata. The sequence continues at coordinate 25,749 of PVKV010011311.1, forward strand.
ACAACTTTTGGTAATCATTTTTCAATGTCTTCTCACCCCTTCCTGACACCTCTCCTACACACTAGTGTCCTAGGCAAGGTCTTTCTGTTCCTAGCTTAGACTCATTTATGAAAGCTGTTTTAATTTGTTTTCTGCTTGGATCTATTAATACAATGCACGTCAACACCATTGCCTTCCTTACTTCTACATGTGCTGTAGACTTTGACTCTGGGGATATGCACCATTCCACACGTCAGCTTATCAGAAGGGGGAGAGGAGACGTTTGGCTGAGCAGCGGGAGCTTGCATGGCCTCTGCAGATTGCCTTTCTCCTTACTCCTCCGGTGCAGAATGAAAGGACGGAGAAGATTAAGGCTCCAGACTTCATTTGCTTGAGTTGTTCTTAGGCAAACCATTCTTGCCTTTGAGACTCTCACTCCTCCAGTGACCTGAGCAGTCAAAACTGCACAGTTTCAAAGTTCCTTCCCACTCGGAGTTTCTATGGTTTTATGAATGAACACTGACTAGAGTACCACTTTTTGACCCTGGGCAATTTACTTCAACTTTTTATGCTTTAAGTTTTTTTAAAAAAAATTCCAAATGGATGATAATCCCAACTTAAGAAACTGTTGTGATCATAAAAGAAGATGAAAGTTGTAAATACACTGAAGAAATTGTATGGTACTTTAAAACTGTGAGTTGCTTAACCTGCCTATATGCCTCTTGTAATCCACCCAGGCTGTTATAACAATGAAATGTAATACAGAGTAATTCCATAGTTCTGGGGGCTGGAAAGTCCAACAGCAAGACACCAGCAGATGTGGTGTCTGCTGAGAGTTCACTCCTCATAGATGGTGCCTTCTACATACCCTCACATGGCAGAAGGGGCAGGCAAGCTCCCTGGGTCTCTTTTTTTTTTTTTGAAATGGAGTTTTGCTCTTTTGCCCAGGCTGAAGTGAAGTGACGTGATCTCAGCTCTCTGCAACCTCTGCCACTGGGGTTTAAGTGATTTTCCTGCCTCAGCCTCCTGAGTAGCTGGGATTATAGGCACCCACTGCCACACCTGGCTAATTTTTTTTTTTTTTGTATTTTTAGTAGAGGTCGGGTTTTGCCATGTTGGCCAGGCTGGTCTTGAACTCCTGACCTCAGGTGATCCACCCCCTTGGGCTTCTTTTATAAGGGCACTAAGTGTGGAAAAACTCAATCCATATGTCATCTGCTGTCACAATACAACAATCAACACATAGACTTCTGTGACCAAATATGTGGTGATTTTCCCCACACACCAAGCAAGCAATTGATTCTGCAGCAGCGGACACCAGCTGGGTGTCCTGAAACTCAATTCCATTCTGACACCATCCACCTGGAGACAGCCATGGTCACTTCTAACAAGCTAAATAGTGTTTCAGCTCAAACAAAAATGGCTTTATGTTTTCTCAGGAAACATCCTTAGTGAAACTGCAACTAGTTCCCAGCAATGGCCCCATGGGTGGGACTGGACCTTCTGGTGAAGGTTTTTCACTCCATTCAGAGCACAACACAGCACGGGTTTAGCACAGTGGGGACACTTTGCTGTTCTGGGGGTTCAGAAGCTCTGGGGCTACCAGGAGTCAGCAGTGAATCCCCCCATAGGGACTCTGTTGTCTTATGGGTGGTGAGGGATGCCTGAGCACACAGTAGCTTCTTCTCTATCCCTCTGTTCTGCTTTCTTCTGTGTTGGCTTCATTCTCAGGCAGAATTTCTCCTCGTGATGTCAAAAAAGGCATTTGGGGTACTGACCATCTAAGAAGAGCTCAATTTTTCACCCCAGAGTTCTAGCTAAAATCTTGGGTTTGTGTCCACCCCAAGCTCTTACATCACCCCTGATGGATGACCCTCTGATTTGCCTGGTCTAGATCCCAGGCCCATGCCTGGGGACGGTTGGTAGAGTCAGCATCATCTGAACTACCCAGGCAGGCTCCAGACTAAGAATAGAGTGCGTGGTTGTCCCCAAAAAGGAGCTGGGAACTTGCAAATGATGGGTTTGGGTTTGAGCTCAGATTTCTTTAACCGCCCCCCACCCCCGCTGGGGTAGGTCAGATTTCCTAAAAATTGACTCTGGGACAAGCATGTATATGCTTCTGACTTATAAAGTGTATTAGTCCGTTTCATGCTGCTGATAAAGGAATACTTGAGACTGGGAAGAAAAAAGATTTAATGAACTTGCAGTTCCACATAGTTGGGGAGGCCTCACAGTCATGGTGGAAGGCAAGAAGGAGCAAGTCACATCTTGCGTGGATGGTAGCAGGCAAAGAGAGAGCGCTTGTGCAGAGAAACTCCCATTTTTAAAATCATCAGATCTCATGAGACTCATTCGCTATTACTAAAACAGTACAGGAAAGACGTGCCCCCATAATTCAATCACCTGCCATCAGGTTCCTCTGACAACAGGTGGGAATTGTGGGAGTTACAACTCAAGATGAGATTTGGATGGGGACACAGCCAAACCACACCATCAAGGACATATTCTCAGGGAAAATTTCTAAGTAACACAGGAAGACAAAAAATCCAGGAAAGGTGTGATTTCAGGGAAAGTCCCAGGGAGATTAACTTCAGCCAGAATCCACAAGGGAACTTGGAGTGTAAGTTACAATTTAGGATCTTCCCAAAACGAGGGAGCTGGGCCTATCAGCTCAGAGCTCACCGGGAGTAAGGTAAACTTCTAGCCCCTTCAGCCCTTCCTTGGGTGTGGACACTCTGACTCTAGCAAAGAGACTTCTTCTACCCAAAGAAGTCCCAGGAAGAGGAGTTAAAGGAACTGACTACAGGTAGCAAAAGCACCCTAAAATGCAACCAGGAATCGGGGCAGAGTATTGACTGATGGTGTTTACTAGAACCAGAGACCTCAGGCTTTTTTTTCTGTGTCACATTTCCCCATCCTCCAGTTGTCAGTCCAGATATTAGCATGCGGCCTTTGCTTAGAGTGAGGCCTATTGGCTCTAAAATCCCCACATCAGAGAAAACTCAGGAATTTGATTAGCATTGCAGCACCATTATGACCACTTCCCAAAGAACCCTTTTGGTTGCCAAGCCAAATGTGCTCTCTGTACAGAGCGGCCTCATCATTTCCTAAACGATCCTGCTATGTAGATGAACTCTGATTTACCAATTGCAGAAGCAAAAAAGCAAATAATTTAAATGGATGCACCGGAGAGGACTTGGCCCTCCGTCTTTTCCACTGCGTGCCTGGAGAAGAGCTTCCCCTGCAAGGGCAGTGTGCATCATTGCAGACTGGCAAACATGACCCTTGTGTGTCACTGGCAGTGTTTGGCCTCAGGACACCCATCCTGTCCTGGGAGGGTGATGTGGCAGAACCAACCCCACTTCTCCCCCCATAACATAGTTGGCTCTGCTGCAGGGGGATTGTCTGGGGCCCCACTTTTCCTTGGCCAAACTCCCTTTATTGTGAATGGGCTTTTCCCTAGCACCTGCCCTAACTGTTTCTACAACAAACTGTTCTCCCTTCACTAGTTGTATCCAAGCCTTTGGTATTCACCAGCTGTTTGAAGATGCAGGCGGTGAAGTACCTGAAAATTTTCTAAGCAGTCCTCAGCCCCTAGTTAGGCAGTGGGGGACTATCACCCCAGCCAGGCTCACTCATTCCCAGATCTTTATTTGAATGCTTTCCTCAACTGAAGACAACACCTTGCCCAGTCCTCATCACCTTCATGGCTCATACTTGCCCTACAAGGATTGTTGGTCATGTTCAGAATTGTTCTTATGTCTTCCAACCTTCATTCACCCCTCCCTTTTTCAATAGAAGAAAAGATCAAAAGAGTGAATGATTAGGTGAAATACTGAATGAGTGAAAAAATGAATGAATTAATGAGCTCACCACCTAACAGCACAGTTCATCCTCTGGTATTTTATTGTGTGTTCTTTGGTACTTTTAAGTCATTTCCCCAATAACATGATAAAACTGCCTGGAGGAAAAGAGCTATGATTTTTGCGTCCCTCTGGAGAACAGTCTGATGCAATGTGGCCTCATGGACATAGCACTCTGTTGGAATTCAGAAGCCCAGTCCTCCCCCTACCATTTTTTGAATGAACTTGGACCAGTTTTAGGTTTTCTGGGCCTTCATTTCCCAAAAATGAAGTGTGAAGTGAAGAGATTGGACTGGGAAAGCCAGCTCTGGGATAAAAGTTTGGTTTCCTCAACCTGCCATCTGGGTAACCTTGGGAAGAGACACAATCTCCCTGAGCAAATAAGAAAAGTCATTCCTACCTCATGAGCTGTTTTAAAGCTTTAATGATGTGATATATGCCAGTTTCTTAGCCCATAGCTAATAATTATAGTCTCTGGGGCCCTATCCACATTGACGCAGTGAGAATATTCATTTCAGAATGCTGTATTGGCCAGGTGTGGTGGCTTAAGCCTGTAATCACAGCACTTTGGGAGGCTGAGCAGGGTAAGATCACTTGAGGTCAGGAGTTCAAGACCAGCCTGGACAACATGGTGACACCTTGTCTCTAATAAAAATACAAAAATTAGCCGGGCATGGTGGTGAGCACCTGTAATCCCAACTACTTGGGAGGCTAAGGCATGAGAATAGCTTGAACCTTCCGGGCAGAGGTTGCAGTGGGCCCATATTGTGCCACTGCACTCCAGCCTGGGTGACAGAGCAAGACTCTGTTGGTTTTTTTTGTTTGTTTGTTTTTTAAGCTATATTTAAAAAGGAATTGCAAGATGGACTACCACAACTTTTCTTTTTAAAAAATGCAAAGTCAATAAGCACATGAAAAGATGCATACCACTACTCATTAGGGAAATGCAAATCAAAACCACAATGAGATACCATTTCACACTTTCTAGGGTGCCTTGAAAAGGAATAAAATTCTGATACGTGCTGCAACATGAATGAACCTTAACTGAAATAAGCCAGACACAAAAGGGCAAATACTATACAATTCCATTTATACGAGGCACCTCATGCAGACAGAAAGTAGAATGGTGGCTGCAGGGTTTTAGGAGGACAAGGGAATGGAGACTTTAGTGGGCACAGAGTTTCAGTTTGGAAAAATGAAAAATGTCTGGATGATGGTGATGGCCATGGCTGTACAACAATGTGAATTTACTTAATGCCACTGAACTATACACTTAAAACTGTTAAAATGGCAAATGTTATGTTATTCACATTTTCCCATAATACAAAAAATTATTTAGAGCCATGCAGAACAATTGCCACAAACCAAGCTGAGGCTTCTTTGGGTGTGGCTCTTGCCAGTTGAAGGAGGCAGCTTTGTGCTAAAACAATAGAAACTGACCTGGTCTGGCCTTTGAATGCTGGTCCCAGCAGAGGGAAAGCTTTCAGCTGAAGCCAGGAACGTGCACATCATGAAGTTAGGCAGGGCCTCTCCATGGAAATCGACATTTATTTGAAGACTTTAATGCTTGATTTGGCCTCACCCGGAGGCAATCTTCTACACAGGGCCAAAAGAAAAGTGATATCTTTGATCATCCATCTGACCCCAAACTGACCTCCTGCGTTTTCCAATTCATTTTAAATCATGCTGTACTGGCCAAAGTGATTCCAGCTCTTAGCAAAGAACATTTCATATTTTTACCAACAATTCTGGGGCAATTTCAGATCTGTTCACTTGAACAGCAAGAATAAAATCTGTGAGTTCTCTCTGAGTCTTTCTGATCTCAGGCAGTAGGGAGGGAAGGCGAGGGGAATATTTATAATTTGCTTGAAGCTTTGGGGACAGATGAGAATCGGACACTCCTCCTTGCTTGAATGTGAACTGATTCTCACTTGGGCCACATCTGAGTGGGAGGGAGATGGTGTAACTCACAGGGCAGGGACTGGAGTTCTTTTTTCCTCAGGTGAGAATCAGCATCTTCCCAGGGAGGAGGAGAACAGGATTCTTCTGTGTTGTTTACAATGCTTTAGGCTGCAAGTAACAGCAAGACCAATTATAGCTGGATTAAACAATAAGGAAAACATATCCTCTGTAACAGGCAAAGAGGAAGGAACTATACAAAAGAATAAGATCAGGGCCTTTACAGCAACATGGATGCAGCTGGAGGCCATCATTCTAAGTGAATTAACACAGAAAAAAAGCAAATATCACATGTTCTTGTAAGTGGGAGCTAAATGTTGTTTGCACATAGACATAAAGATGGGAACAACAGACAGTGGGGACTCCAAATGTGGGGAGGGAACAACTGCCTGTTGTTGTTGAAATAGGCAGTTGAAAAACTGCCTATTGGGTACTATTTTCAGTACTTGAGTAATGGGCACAATAGAAGCCCAAATATCAGCATCACACAATATACCCATGTAACAAACCTGCATGCATACCCCCTGAATCTACATTAAAAAAAAAAAAAAGACAAAGAGGTAGGGTGACTGTGGGATTGGTAAATCAGCAGCTCAGTGCAGGAAGCAAGTGCCTGTGCTCTGTCCATCTGTCCGCTTCCTTCGTGCTCACACGAAGCTGTTGACAGACCAGGCAATGGGAGGACATGCTTTCCAGAGCCCACCCCAAAAACCAACAGACTTCCCCTCATGTGAATCATATCTCATGCCAATGCCTCAAATCAGGAGCCAGCAACCTTTTTCTGTAAAGGACCAAGATAGCAGCATTTTGGGCTTTGAGGATATATATTTGGTCACAATCACTCCACTCTGCTGTTGGAATGTGAAAGCTGTCGTAGGTAATGCATTAACAAATGAGCATGGTTGTATTGCAATGAAATTTTATTTATAAAAACAGGTGGCCAAATGGATTTGGCCTATGCACTAATTTGTCCACACTTTTTCTAGACCAGGTAGTCTCAAAATTAGCTCCAGGATACAACTGTCGATGAAACAAGTCACAGACAATTTGTTACTAATTTATAACCACAATGCTTGTAAGTGGCTTATTCCATTCTCTGTTGGTATCTAACAGAGACTATTCAAAAGGTTCTAACTCATAATATGGTTCTAACTCATAATATTGAGTATATGATCACCTGATAGGCAGATGATATCAGAGCACAGCAAAGCTGGGGCACCAAAATAAATGAGAATAAAAGTTTTGGAGATTTCCGCCAAGGTGGCCGAGTAGAAACAGCTCTGGTGCACAGTTCCCCGCGAGAGTGATGTGGAAGTGGGGAGATCTCTGCATTTTCAACTGAGGTACCAGGTTCATCTCATCGGGACTGGTTAGACAGTGGGTGCAGCCCAAGGAGGGTGAGCCAAAGCAGGGTGGGGCATCATCTCACCCGGGAAGTGCAAGGGACTGGAGAACTCCCTCTCCTAGCCAAGAAAAGTCAGCAGGGACTTTTCCTGACACTCTGGCATTCTGGCTCAGACACTGCGATTTTCCCTTGATCTTCATGACTCACAGATCAGGAGATTCCCTCCAGTTTCTACAACACCAGTGCCCCAGGTTTCCAGCACAAAACTAGGAAGCTGTTTTACCCACAGCAGACTTTTTTTTCTTCTCATACCCCAGTGGTGCCTGGAACACCAGCAAGACAGAACCACTCATTCTCCCTAAAAAGGGGGCTGAAGCCAGGGAACCAAGTGATCTGGTTTAGTGGGTCCCACCTCCATGAAGACCAGCAAGCTAAGATCCACTGTCTTGAAATTCTTGCAGCCAGCACAACAGTCTGAGCTTGACCTGGGATGTTCAAGTTCTAAGGGAAGAGGGGCGTCTGCCATTGCTGAGGCTCAGGTAGGTGGTTTTAACCTCTCCTGTGTAAACAAAGTAGCCTGGGAAGTTTACACAGCAACTGGGCAGAACCCACAGCAGCTCAGCAAGGCCTCTGCAGGCAGACTGTCACTAGACTCCCTTCTTGCTGGGTTGGGCACTTCTGAAAAAAGGCAGCAGCTCATCAGGGACTTATAAATAATTCTCCCACCTTCCTGGGACAGAGCACCTGGGAAAGGGGCAGTTGTGGGTTCAGCTTCAGCAGACTTAAATGTCACTGCTCAGCATATCTGAAGGGAGTAACGGATCTCCTAGCACAGTGCTTGAGCTCTGATAAGGCACAGACTGCCTCCTCGAGTAGTTCCCTGACCTGTGTGTATCCTGACAGGGAGACACCTCCTAGAAGGGACTGACAGACACCTTATACAGGAGAGCTTTGGCTGGCATCTGATGGGTACCCTTCTGGGATGAAGCTACCAGAGGAAGAAACTGGCAGCAATATTTGCTGTTCTGCATCCCTTACTGGTGATTCCCAGGTAAGCAGGGCCTGGAGTGAACCTTCAGCAAAACTCCAGCCGACCTGCAGCAGAGGGACCTGACTGTTAGAAGGAAAACTAACAAACAGAAAGAAATAGTTTCAACATCAACAGAAAGGGTGCCCACTCAGAGATCCCATCCAAAGGTCACCAACTTCAAAGACCAAAGGTAGATAAATCCATGAAGATGGGAAGAAACCAGCACAAAAAGGCTGAATTCTCCCAAAATCAGAATGCCTTTTCTCATCCAAGGGATCACAACTCCTCACAAGCAAGGGAACGAAACTGGATGGAGAATGAGTTTCACAAATGGACAGAAGCAGGCTCCGGAAGGTAGATAATAACAATCTTCTGCAAGATAAAGGAGTACGTTCCAAGCCAATGCAAGGAAAAACACAGCATGAGAACTTCGTGAAGCATACACAAGTTTCAATAGCTGAATCAATCAACTGGAAGAAAGGATACCAGAGATTGAAGATCAACTCAACGAAATAAAGCAAGAAGGCAAGATTAGAGAAAAAAGAGTGAAAAGAAATGAACAAATCCTCCAGGAAATATGGGATTATGTGAAAAGACCAAATCTACATTTGATCTGTGTACCTGAAAGTGATGAGGCGAATGAAACCAAGTTGGAAAAACACTCTTCAGGATATTATCCATAAGAACTTCCACAACCTAGCAAGGCAGGCCACTATTCAAATTCAGGAAATATCACAGAGAGAATACCACCACGAAGATCTTCCTTGAGAAGAGCAACCCCAAGACACATAATCATCAGATTCACCAAGGTTGAAATTAAGCAAAAAATGCTAAGGGCAGCCAGAGAGAAAGGTCGGGTTACCCCCAAAGGTAAGCCCATCAGACTCACAGCAGATCTCTCTACAAGAACCCTACAAGCCAGAAAAGAGTGGGAGCCAATATTCAACATTCTTAAAGAAAAGAATGTTCAGCCCAGAATTTTATATCCAGCCAAACTAAGCTTCATAAGTGAAGAAGAAATAAAATCCTTTATGGACAAGCAACAGCTGAGAGATTTAATCACCACCAGGCCTGCCTTACAAGAGCTCTTGAAGGAAGAACTAAACATGGAAAGAAACAACCAGTACCAGCCACTGCAAAAACATACCAAATGGTAAAGACCATCAACACTATGAAGAAACTGCATCAAATAACAGGCAAAACAACCAGCTAGCATTCAAAATGGAAGGATCAAATTCATACATAACAATATTAACCTTAAATGTAAATGGGCTAAGTGCCCCAATCAAATAACATAGGCTGGCAAATTAGATAAAGAGTCAAGACCCATTGGTGTGCTGTATTCAGGAGACCCATCTCATGTGCAAAGACACATATAGGCTCAAAATAAAGGGATGGAAGAAGATTTACCAAGCAAATGAAGAGCAAAACAGAAGCAGGGATTGCAATTCTAGTCTCTGATAAAACAGACTTTAAGCCAACAAAGATCAAAAGAGACAAAGAAGTGCATTAAATAATGGTAAAGGGATCAATGCAACAAGAACAACTAACTATCCTAAATATATATGGACCCAACACAGGAGCACTCAGATACATAAAGCAAGTTCTTAATGACCTACGAAGAGTCTTAGGCTCTCCTCCAGCAAATAATAGTGGGAGATGTTAACACCCCACTAACAATATAAAACAGGTCAACAAAATGGAAAATTAACAAGGATATCCAGGATTTGAACTCAGATCTGGACCAAACGGACCTAATAGACACCTACAGAACTCTCTACCCCAAATCCACAGAATATACATTCTTCTCAGCACCATATGACACTTATTCTAAAATTGACCACACAATTGGAAGCAAAACACTCCTCAGCAAATGCAAAAGAATGGAAATCATAACAAACAGTCTCTCAGATCACAGTGGAATCAAATTGGAAATTAGGATTAAGAATCTCACACAAAACCACACAACTACACGGAAACTGAACAACCTTCTCCTGAATGGCTACTGGATAAATAACGAAATGAAAGCAGAAATAAAGATGTTCCTCAAAATCAATGAGAATGAAGACACAATGTGCCAGAATCTCTGGGACAGATTTAAAGCAGTGTCTAGGGAAAAATTTATAGCATTAAATGCTGACAAGAGAAATGAGGAAAGGTCTATTGATACCCTAACATCACACTTAAAAGAACTAGAGGAGCAGGATCAAACAAATTCAAAAGCTAGCAGAAGACAGTAAATAGTTAAGATCAGAGCAGAACTAAAGGAGACAGAGACACAAAAAACCCTTCAAAAAATCAATGAATGCAGGAGCTAGTTTTTTGAAAAGATCAACAAAATAGATAGACTGCTAGCCAGACTAATAAAGAAGAAAAGAGAAAAGAATCGAATAGATGCAATAAAAAATGATAAAGGTGATATCATCACTGATCCCACAGAAATGCGAACTACCATCAGAGATTACTACAAACACCTCTGTGGAAATAAACCAGTAAATCTAGAATAAATAGATAAATTCCTGGACATTTACACCTTCCCAAGACTAAGCCAGGAAAAAGTTGAAATCCTGAATAGACCAATAACAAGGGCTGAGGTTGAGGCAGCAATTAATAGCCTATCAACCAAAAAACGTCCAGTACTAGATGAGTTCACAGCTAAATTCTACCAGAGGTACAAAGAGTAGCTGGTACCATTCCTTCTGAAACTATTCCAAACAATACAAAAAGAGGGAATCCTCCCTAACTCATTTTATGAGACCAATGTCATCCTGATACCAAAACCTGGCAAAGACACAACTAAAAAAGAAAATTTCAGGCCAATATCCATGATGAACATTGATGTGAAAATCCTCAGTAAAATACTGACAAACCGAATCCAATAGCCCATCAAAAAGCTTATCCATCACGATCAAGTAGGCTTCATCCCGGGGAGGCAAGGCTGGTTCAACATATGCAAGTCTATAAATGTAATCCACAACATAAACCGCACCAAAGACAAAAACCACATGATTATCTCAATAGATGCAGAGAGGGCCTTCAAAAAAATTCAACAGCCCTTTATGCTAAAAATTCTCAATAAACTAGGGGTCAGTGGAGCGTATCTCAAAATAGCAAGAGCTATTTATGACAAACCAACAGCCAATGTCATACTGAATGGGCAAAAACTGGAAGCATTCCCTTCGAAAACTGGCACAACACAAGGATGCCCTCTCCCACCACTCCTATTCAACATAGTATTGAAAGTTCTGGCCAGGGCAATCAGGCAAGAAAAAGAAATAAATGATATTCAATCAGGAAAAGAGGAAGTCAAATTGTCTCTATTTGAAGACAACATAATTGTATATTTAGAAGACCCCATCATCGCAGCCCAAAATCTCCTTAAGCTGTTAAGCAACTTCACCAAAGTCTCAGGATACAAAATAAATGTGCAGAAATCACAAGCACTCATATACATCAATAACAGGCAAACAGAAGCCAAATCATGAGTGAACTCCCATTCACAATTGCTCCAAAGAGAATAAAATACCTAGAGATACAACTAACAAGGGATGTGAAGGACCTCTTCAAGGAGAACTACAAGCCACTGCTCAAGGAAATAAGAGAGGACACAAATAGATGGAAAAACATTCCATGCTCATGGTTAGAAAAAATCAGTATTGTGGAAATGGCCATACTGCCCAAAGTAATTTATAGATTCAATGCTATTCCCATCAAGCTACCATTGATTTTCTTCACAGAACTGAAAGAAACCACCTTAAATTTCATATGGAACCACAAAAGAGGATTCAAATCATGAGTGAACTGCCATTCACAATTGCTAAAAGAGAATAAAACACCTAGGAATACAACTAACAAAGGATGCAAAGGACCTCTTCAAAGAGAACTACAAACCACTGCTCAAGGAAATAAAAGAGGACACAAACAGATGGAAAAACATTCCATGCTCATGGTTAGGAAGAATAAATACCATGAAAATGGCCATACTGCCCAAAGTAATTTATAGATTCAGTGCTATCCCCATCAAGCTACTAGTGACTTTCTTCACAGAACTGGAAAAAAACACCTTAAATTTCATATGGAATCAGAAAAGAGCCCACATAGCCAAGACAATCCTAAGCAAAAACAAACAACAACAACAACAACAAAACAAAGCTGGAGGCATCATGCTACTTGACTTCAAACTATACTACAAGGCTACAGTAATCAAAACAGCATGGACTGGCACCAAAACAGATATAGACCAATGGAACAGAACAGAGGCCTTAGAAATAACACCACACATCTACAACCATCTGATCTTTGATAATACTGACAAAAACAAGCAATTGGGAAAGGATTCCCTATTTAATAAATGGTGTTGGGAAAACTGCCTAGCTATCTACAGAAAGCTGAAACTGGATCCCTTCCTTACACCTTATACAAAAATTAACTCCAGATGGATTAAAGATTTAAACATAAGACCTAACACCATAAAAACCCTAGAAGAAAGTCTAGGCAACATCATTCAGGACATAGGCATGGGCAAGGACTTCATGACTAAAACACCAAAAGTAATGGCAACAAAAGCCAGAGTTGACAATGGGATCTAATTAAACTAAAGAGCTTCTGCACAGCAAAAGAAACTATCATTAGTGTGAACTGGCAACCAACAGAATGGGAAAAAAAATTTTGCAGTCCACCCATCTGACAAAGGGCTAATATCCAGCATCTACAAAGAACTTAAACAAATTTACAAGAAAAAAAATCAAACAACCCCATCCAAAAGTGGATGAAGAGTATGAACAGACACCTCTCAAAAGAAGACATTCATGCAGCCCACAAACAAACGAAAAAAGGCTCATCATCACTGGTCATTCGAGAAATGCAAATCAAAACCACATTGAGATATCATCTCATGCCAGTTAGAATGGCGATCATTAAAAAATCAGGACACAACAGATGCTGGAGAGGATGTGTAGAAAAAAGAATGCTTTTACACTGTTGGTGGGAGTGTAAATTAGTTCAACCATTGTGGGAGACAGTGTGGCTATTCCTCAAGGATCTAGAAATAGAAATATCATTTGACCCAGCAATCCCATTTCTGGGTATATACCCAAAGGATTATAAAGCATTCTATTATAAAGACACATGCACACATATGTTTGTTGTGGCACTGTTCACAATAGCAAAGACTTGGAACCAACCCAAATGCCCAGCAATGATAGACTGGATAAAGAAAATCAAAATGCCAAACATATACACCATGGAATACTATGCAGCCATAAAAAAGGATGAGTTCATGTCCTTTGCAAGAACATGGATGAAGCTGGAAACTCTCTTCTCAGCAAACTGACACAAGAACAGAAAACAAAACACTGCATGTTCTCACTCATAAGTGGGAGTTGAACAATGAGAACACATGGACACAGGGAGGGGAACATCACACACCGGGGCCTGTCACGGGGTGGAGGGCTAGGAGAGGGATAGCAGGGGTTGGGAGGGTAGGACAAGGATAGCATTAGGAGAAATACCTAATGTAGATGATGGGGTGATGGATGCAGCAAACCACCACAGCATGTGTATACCTATGTAGCAAATCTGCACATTCTGCACGTGTACCCCAGAACTTAAAACATAATAATAATAATAAATTTAAAAAGAGATTTCAGGGCCAGGCACAGTGGCTCACATCTGTAATCCCAGCACTTTTGGAGGCTGAGGCAGGCAGATCACTTGAGGTCAGGAGTTTGAGACCAACTTGGCCAACATGGTGAAATCCTGTCTCTACTAAAAATTAAAAAATTAGCCAGGCATGGTGGCACGCACCTGTAATCCCAGTTACTTGGGAGGCTGAGGCAGAAGAATCGCTCGAACCTGGGAGGCAGAGGTTGCAGAGAGGTGAGATTGTGCCATTGCACTCTAGCCTGGGTGACATCTCAAAGCAAACAAACAAACAAAAAATATTAAATTACATTTAGAAGGCATTCTAATGCCTTGTAATGCCTTTGAATGCCTAAATGCCACTGTTATAGCAATAGAAATGGTTTTCATATCTCCTTTTTTGTTTCTCCTATACTGAAAGTCAAGACTGAAAAACACCTTAGCACTTTATCCAAATTTTATGGATGGAATGGAGGCTCAGAGAAGGCAAGCTACTTTCCCCAGATCACACAGCCATCCAGTGGCAGAACCAAGACCCCAACCCAGGCTATAGTAGGTTGTAGTATTGTTCAAAATATTTGCTGCCCCTCCAAAGAGGAAACTTACACAACTCCTACAGGAATAAGCTTGGTCCTTGTGCCATGTGGTGGCCCTCCCTGTGGAGTAGGGCATATACCACCACCACTACCCACACTGTAGAACTCAGGAGTGGCAAGGCGATTTGTTTTGCCCATGAAATGTGGGTGAAAGCAGCATGTATCACTTCTGTTTGCCATGTCTGACTACCCTCTACCACAAAACGTGATGTTCCTGGCAGAGACTGCTCTGTTCTGCTGGGTTGCAGAGTGTAGAGGATAAGCACACCTGTGATGAACGTATCACATGAGCAAGAAATAGGCCAGTGAGGTCTGGGGTCTTTTGTTACTGCAGCATAACTGAGTCCACCCTGACCTGTCCTCAGGCTTTACAACCCAGGCACTGCTCTTTCTCACTAGGATGGCCTTTCCAGCGGTGTTGCATGGAATTTAACAGCACATATTTTATTTTTATTTTATTTATTTCTGCAGTGACGAGGTCACATTGTGCTGCCCAGGCTGGTCTCATACTCCTGGAGGAGCACACTTTTTAGAGTCAACCTGCCTGGATTTAAATCTCACGAGTGGCTGACCTTGGTCAAGTTACTTTCTCAGCACCTCAGCTTCCTCATCAGTAAATATAAGGATAACACTCTTACTGTATCAGTCTATTCAGGTTGAGGTAACAAAATATCTCGGACTTGGTAATTTATACACAACAGAAATTTACTGCTCACAGTTTTGGAGGCTGGGAAGTCCATGGTCAAGGTGTGATATTGGGGTTCAGGGTGCCCTCAGCTCCCCTGAGAGAACATTTCTCCAGGCTCTTGTTCTCCTGTCCTCTCAAGAATGAAAGAGGGGACCATGGCGCAGTGCATAGTAAATGCTGGACTCAAAAGTGTTTGTAGAAAGTGACTTATTTAGACAGACAGAGAGAGAGAGAGAGAGAGAGAGAGAGAGAGAGAGAGAGAGAGAGAGAAACAGGAGAAGGAGAGAGAAAGAAACAGCTAACTCTCCTCAGAGATTTCATCACCACCAGGCCTGCTTTACAAGAGCTCCTGAAAGAGGCACTAAACATAGAAAGGAACAACCAGTACCAGTCACTCCAAAAACATACCAAATGGCAAAGAGCAGCAACGCAATAAAGAAACTGCATCAACTAACCGGCAAAACAGCCAGCTAGCATCAAAATGGCAGGATGAAATTCACACATAACAATATTAACCCCAAATGTAAATGGGCTAAATGCCCCAGTCAAAAGACATAGACTGGCAAACTGGATAAAAAGCCAAAACCCGTCAGTGTGCTGTATCCAGGAAATCCATCTCACATGCAAAGATACACAAAGGCTCAAAATAAAGGGATGGAGGAAGATTTACCAAGCAAATGGAGAGCAAAAAAAAAGCAGGAGTTGCAATTCTCATCTCTGATAAAATAGACTTTAAATCGACAAAGATCAAAAGAGACAAAGAAGGACATTACATAATAGTAAAAGGATCAATGCAACAAGAGCAGCTAACGATCA
>PVKV010011311.1:41764-71268 GCA_004027835.1 Alouatta palliata
TACAAAGAGACTTAGACTCCCACACAATAATAGTGGGAGACTTGAACACCCCATTGTCAATATTAGACAGATCGACGAGACAGAAAATTAACAAGGATATCCAGGACTTGAACTCAGACCTGGATCAAGCAAACCTAATAGACATTTACAGAACTCTCCACCCCAAATCCACAGAATATACATTCTTCTCAGCACCACAGCACACCTACTCTAAAATTGACCACATAATTAGAAGTAAATCACTCCTCAGCAAATGCAAAAGAATGGAAATCATAACAAACAGTCTCTCAGACCACAGTGCAATCAAGATAGAACTCAGAATTCAGAAACTAACTCAGAACCGCACAGCTTCATGGAAACTGAACAACTGGCTCTTGAATGTTGACTGGATAAACAATGAAATGAAGGCACAAATAAAGATGTTCTTTGAAACCAACGAGAATGAAGACACAACATACCAGAATCTCTGGGACACATTTAAAGCAGTCTCTAGAGGAAAATATATAGCAATAAATGCCCACATGAGAAGCAAGCAGAGATCTAAAATTGACACCCTATCGTCAAAATTGAAAGAGCTAGAGGAACAAGATCAAAAAAACTCAAAACCTAGCAGAAGACAAGAAATAACTGAGATCAGAGCACGAAGGAGATAGAGACACGAAAGACCCTTCAAAAAATCAATAAATCCAGGAGCTGGTTATTCGAAAAGGTCAACAAAATAGACAGACCACTAGCCAGATTAATAAAAAAGGAAAGAGAAAATAATCAAATAGATGCAATAAAAAACGATGAAGGGGATATCACCACAGATTCCACAGAAATTCAAACCATCATCAGAGATTATTACAAACAACTCTAGGCACATCAACTAGTAAACCTGGAAGAAATGGATAAATTCCTGGACACTTGCATCCTCCCAAGCCTAAACCAGGAAGAAGTCGAAACCCTGAATAGACCAATAACAAGGTCTGAATTTGAGGCAGCAATTAAGAGCCTACCACCCAAAAAAAGCCCAGGTCCAGATGGGTTCACAGTCGAATTCTACCAGACATACAAACAGGAGCTGGTACCATTCCTTCGGAAACTATTCCAAACAATCCAGAAAGAGGGAATCCTTCCCAAATAACTTGTGAGACCAACATCATCCTGATACCAAAACCTGGCAGAGACTCAGCAAGAAAAGAAATCTTCAGGCCAATATCCATGATGAACATAGATGCTAAACTCTTCAATAAAATACTGGCAAACCGATTGCAACAGCACGTCAAAAAGCTTATCCACCATGATCAAGTAGGCTTCATCCCGGGGATGCAAGGCTGGTTCAACATAATCCACCACATAAACAGAACCAAAGACAAAAACCACATGATAATCTCAATTGATGCAGAGAAGCCCTTTGACAAAATCCAACAGCCCTTTATGCTGAAAATCCTCAATAAACTAGGTATTGACGGAACGTATCTCAAAATGATAAAAGCTATTTACCACCAACCAACAGCCAATATCATACTGAATGGGCAAAAACTAGAAGCATTCTCTTTGAAATCTGGCACTAGACAAGGATGTCCTCTCTCACCACTCCTATTCAATATAGTACTGGAAGTTCTAGACAGAGCAATCAGGCAAGAAAAAGAAATAAAGGGTATTCCATTAGGAAAGGAGGACGTCAAATTGCCTCTATGTGATTGTATATCTAGAAGACCCCATCATCTCAGCCCAAAATCCACTTAAACTGATAAGCATCTTCAGCAAAGTCTCAGGACACAAAATAAATGTGCAGAAATCACAAGCATTCCTACACACCAATAACAGACTTAAAGAAAGCCAAATCAAGAATGAACTGCCATTCACAATTGCTACAAAGAGAATAAAATAGGAATAAAACTAACAAAGGAAGTAAAGGACCTCTTCAAGGAGAACTACAAAACACTGCTCAATGAAATAAGAGAGGACACAAACAGATGGAAAAACATTCCATGCTCATGGTTAGGAAGAATCAATATTGTGAAAATGGCCATACTGCCCAAAGTAATTTATAGATTCAGCGCTATCCCGATAAAGCTACATATGACCCTCTTCACAGAACTGGAAAAAACCACCTTAAACTTCATATTGGAACCAAAAGAGAGCCTGCATAGCCAAGACAATTCTAAGCAAAAAGAACAAAGCTGGAGGCATCACACTACCAGACTTCAAACAAGGTTACAGTAATCAAAACAGCATGGTACTGGTACCAAAACAGAGATATAGACCAATGGAACAGAACAGAGGCCTTGGAGGCAATGCCACACATCTACAACCATCCGATCTTTGACAAACCTGACAAAAACAAGCAAAAGGAAAGGATTCCCTGTTTAATAAATGGTGTTGGGAAAACTGGCTAGCCTTCTGCAGAAAGCAGAAACTGGACCCCTTCCTGACACCTTACACTAACATTAACTCCAGATGGATTAAAGACTTAAACATAAGACCTAACACCATAAAAACCCTAGAAGAAAACCTAGGCAAAACCATTCAGGACATAGGCATAAGCAAGTACTTCATGACTAAAACACCAAAAGCAATGGCAACAAAAGCCAAAATAGACAAATGGGATCTAATTAAACTCCAGAGCTTCTGCACAGCAAAAGAAACAGTCATCAGACTGAATCGGCAACCAACAGAATGGGAAAAAATTTTTGCAATCTACCCATCTGACAAAGGGCTAACATCCAGAATCTACAAAGAACTAAAACAGATTTACAAGAAAATAACAAACCCATTCAAAAGTGGGCAAAGGATATGAACAGACACTTTACAAAAGACATATATGAGGCCAACAAACAAATTAAAAAATGCTCGTCATCACTGGTCATTAGAGAAATGCAAATCAAAACTACATTGAGATATCATCTCATGCCAGTTAGAATGGTGATCATTAAAATATCTGGAGACAACAGATGCTGGAGAGGATGTGGAGAAATAGGAACACTTTTACACTGTTGGTGGGAGTGTAAATTAGTTCAACCATTGTGGAAGACAGTGTGGCGATTCCTCAAGGACCTAGAAATAGAAATTCCTTTTGACCCAGCAATCCCATTACTGGGTATACGTCCAAAGGATTATAAATTGTTCTATTATAAAGACACATGCACATCTATGTTCATTGTGGCACTGTTTACAATAGCAAAGACCTGGACCCAACCCAAATGCCCATCAATGATAGACTGGATAGGGAAAATGTGGCACATATACACCATGGAATATTATGCAGCCATCAAAAAGGATGAGTTCGCATCCTTTGTAGGGACATGGATGAACCTGGAAACCATCATTTTCAGCAAACTGACACAAGAACAGAAAATCAAACACCGCATGTTCGCACTTATAGGCGGGTGTTGAACAATGAGAACACGTGGACACAGGGAGGAGAGTATCACACACTGGGGTCTGTTGGGGGAAAAAGGGGAGGGACAGCGAGGGGTGGGGAGTTGGGGAGGGATAGAATGGGGAGAAATGCCAGATATAGGTGATGGGGAGGAAGGCAGCAAATCACACTGCCATGTGTGTACCTATGTAACAATCTTGCATGTTCTTCACATGTATCCCCAAACCTAAAATGCAATAAAAAGTATATATATTACTAAAAAAAAAAAAAAAAGAAACAGCTAACTCTCACACTGAGTGAGAGAATCCAGAAAGATGGAATCCAAGAGAGGAAAGCAGCTCCCACACTGAGTGGAAGGGAATAGAGAGAGAGACGGAGTTTAGGAGGGGAAGACATGCTTCCACGAAGGGAGTGTTCCTGGAAGGGGATCCAAACATGGAGTCCGAAGGGATGTAGAAGAAGGGGACTTTTAACCTGGGAGGAACCCCCACCTTCTCTAAGACCCCAGGCCAATGAAAAGAGTTCCTTACAACTTCCGCTGGAGTGATCGACTCTTAGTTTTTTCCTGCGCCCATGAAATTCAAACATAAACGTTAAATCTCCTGGATGGAGAGAGATGGGAGGGGGGCATGATGCTAGGAAGTTCTTGCCCTTAAAACTACGCCCCCTTGTGGACCGGGAAAAAGAGAACACATTCCCTCAAATGTGCCAACGATTTGGTGTTGGGTGAAAGCCCAATTCCCATAGACAATGCCTCCTATGTCTCCTCACACGGAGAAAGGGGTAAACAAGTTTCCCAAGCCTCTTTTATGAGAGCAATCTTATTCATGAGGGCTCCACCCTCATCACTTAATTAATCACCTCCTAAAGGCCCTACCACAATACTAGCACATTGAGGATTATGTTTCCACATGTGGATTTTGGGGGAAAACAAATGTTCAGATCATAGCAGGAACCTACCCTACAGGATATGGTGAGGATTTAATGACCTAAGTCTGTGCTTTGAGGAATTTGGCTAAAGGGCTACTATTATTCCACAGTCTTCCTTAGCTGACATGCCAGTGACAGCAAGGGGCTGGGGTGGGAGACGGGTTTGCTGAGATGGTTTCGTGTCTTGTACATGCAAACAGCCAAACCCTCAGAAATCACTCTCCCCCATGGGTGATGCTGATGACCATCACTGTTCCTGCAGCAGGTCAAGGGGAAAGGACAGGAGGGGCTCTGTTGTGAAGGGGTTGGGAGCAGGGCCCGTGGAGTCAGATTGGTTAGGGTTCAAGTCCTATCTCCGCCTCTTCTTTCCTCGGCATCTGTAGATAAGTTACAAACCTCAGTGAGCCTCCATTCCCATCTTGTGGGGTGAGGTGAGGATTCAGTGAAATAAATCATGGAAAAAAATGCTTGTCACAGGGCCTGACACACTGCAAGTTCTCAGTAGACATCAGGATCAATGTCAGTGTTCTTCTTCTGCCAAAGTAAACCAAAGTGAGTGTGGGCAGAACAGGAATCATAGGAGGTGATTCATCTCTCAAGGCATCTAAAGGAGCAGAAGGGATCACTGCAGCCTATCCCCTGTCCTCATGAAAACATCACCTCTTGAAATCACAGACCGATTGCCTGGGGCTGGTGTCAAGTTGGTAGAAAATAAAGCATCCCTCCCTGACATTGCACAGCTGGCATGGATTCCCACAGCCAGCACAGACTGTCAAGTCTGCTTGCCATATTGGGGAAGTTATTGGATGTCCATAAAGGTGATGCCCACACCCAGCTGGGAGCAGCTGCTCAGGACCCTGTGGATTGGGTTTAATGACCTTAGATCAGGGTCACATGCCATGGGGGACAGCTGAGATCAGGCAAAGATAGACTGTGTCCCTTCACAGAGAGATCCACACTTGGCCTGGGGCTGCCCATGGAAGGAACCCCCTGGCTCACATCCTTCTCAGCCAAATGTCTTAGTGCACCCTCTGCTGAGGACAGGATCCATCGCTGCCGAGCTGCTGGGCCAGGGCTTTCACACAATTGCCAGCCTGTAAGCCCTACCTGAGTAGAGCTTACAGGTGTGCTCGTTTCCCCGCTGGTTGCCCTGCCCAGGCCTGGCCAGAGGAGCGCTGGAAAATAATTGGTTGGAGGTGAACCTCACATGTCCAGCCCTTGAATTGCTGGCTGTGGGCTTGTTGGCCAGAAATCCAGATTAAGCTCTTAACGAGCACACACATCTGGGGGGGTGACCGCCAGGGTCCATGGCTGTGTTTGAATGAGTTCATTAGAGGCTGTCATTCACAGCTGCCACAAGTGTTTCCCAGGTGCCAGGCACTGCTTCCACCACCTCTGGGGGGCAAGTACGTGACCAACACTCAGAAGGAGAGTGGGGTGGAGGGCGTCATCTGGAAGCTTTGCTGACCACACTATCCTGAGCTGTATTTAGAGCTTAGCCTGGGGCCTCAAAAGCAGGCTCAGGGAACCTCATGGGGCCTTCATTCCTGATGAATGAGAAACAGCTAGAACTGCCGGTGTGCCCCTTGGTGACCACTGCACAAGAGCTTGCCGGATATTCTATCTATTTTTTTCTCAAATGTCACCATGAATTAGCAGCACTCACTCCCGGGGCTGCTAGGAATACATCTTTACTGCTTCCATCAGAACCAGCCTTGAGGTTAGAGAAAAAGCCTTTTATTTGGTAAGCAACTGTGAGGGTTCATGACTGAGTCAAGGGAGAAGGCAACGAGGGCCTATGAGAGGAAATAGTACAGAAATCAGAATATCTTCAGTGAAACAATTGCAAGCCAACACTTCAGGGTAATTTCCTACTGCGTTTCAATGACCAATAAAAAAGATATAAAAATGTCATTTATAGAGAAACTCCAGCATTTTGTTTTCCTGGCTATTCTAATAGATCAATTGAAACATATAATATGATTTAAAAAAAAAACTTTCTGGCCAAACGTCGTAATCAGTTTTCACACTGCAGATCTGTAGACTTAGCCGCTTGTCACCTGTTCAAGATGGAAGTGAGTGGGGTTAAACGGGAAGAAAAATTCTGCTCTTTTTTCTTCTGATAATAGACAAAAAACACCTTGCAAACTCCATCTTAAGGCATTTTCTCATTCTGTTTATTGGACTGGCTTCTAATTGAAAAGTTACAATATTTTCATTCTCAGGCACTGGGATGGTTTTGGTAAAAGCACATGAGGGACCCTTGGGGTTTGGGGAGGTGACGGGCAGTTTATTAATTTATTAGCTTTGTTTGCCTCAGTTTACCACCCAGAACCAACCCCAAGCCCACCAAGTGGGGTGAGGTGGCACGGGCTGAGTAGGGCAGTGGGGACAACTTTGGCCCCAGCTCACTCTGTGGGTGGGAGGGGCTGGAGACCAGGGCTTCGGAGAGAACAGCCCCTGCTCCTGAAGACCCCTCCTACTCATCTCACAGAGCCTCCTCTTCTAGAATCTGCTGCCAGGACCCCTGCAATATCTTCTGCTACTAGTAACATCGCAAATGCAGAAACTGGCTTCTCTGTAAGGACTTCAGGCTTGTCAAACTCAATCACCTAATAGTAAGAGAAGAAGAACTGAAATCGTTGGAAAATATCTACCCACTGTAAAGCTCAAACCACTGAACTTTCTGAGGAGGTGAAGCCAAAAGAGCTTCCTGTATCTTCCCATTTTCCAGGATGTGATCGCAGTTGAGAACCGAGTTGAGGCAGTGGGTGATGGTTAGCACCTTGCAGCCTTTGAAGGCATCTTTGATAGTGTTCTGAACCAGGGTGGCAGTCTTGGAGTCCATGGAGGTGATGGCTTCATCAAGGAGAATGATCTGTCGAGGAGGGAACATTGTAAAGGTCACGTTATGCCAAAGGCATACTGAGAGGGAAATTTATAGCCTTAGCTCTATTTACTTTAAAAAAAAAAAAAAAGAAGAAAAAGAAGACCACAAAATGAAAAGTAATTAGCTAAACATCCATCTCAAAAAAAATGAGAAAACGAAGAGTGAAATAAAAGTCATGTCACATCACTTCCATCTTCCCAGAGGAACTTGCTAGAGGGAAAAGGTTGTAAATCCTTTACTCTTCTTTTTAAGTGGTTTATTCTAACCCTACAAACTGTAGGGAGACACACTGCACAGGCTTTATCTACTGTGCTAACCTGATTTGGCATGAAGTACAATAGCACTTACATTCATTCCCTATATTCCTGCCATACCAAATGATCACAAACTTAGAGACTCAACCTAAATTTACCTTCTAGTTCCAGAAGTCAGAAATCCTAATATCAAGGTATTGTCAGGGCTGCGTTCTTTCTATTTCCTTGCCCTCTCCAATTTCCGGGCCACTTGCATTCCTCGGCCCACACCCCTCCTGGGATCACAGCTCCTTCTCCGTCTTTGACTCTTCTGCTTCCTCCTGGGAAAGACCCATGTGAATCCGCTAGGCCCACCCAGATCTAGAATCATCTCCCAATCTCATGATCCTTACTCAACTGCAGAGTCCCTTTTGCCAAGTGTTAATATATTAAAAGGCTCAGAGAAACATATTCACATGTTCCAAAAATCAGGACATTAACATCTTTGGGGCAGATGTGATTTAGCAAATCAGAGCATTTGAACTTAATCCTGACTCTGCCTGACCGGCTAAGTTACTTAACTTCCCCAAGGCTCTGTTCCCTCGGAGGTGAAAGGGGGCTATGCCTTACTGATCAGTTGAAAATGGAGACAACACTTTAACCACTTAGCAGTGTGCAGTGCCATGGCAGGCATTAGATCCATGCCGGTCCCTCTCCCCCAGCATGAGCACATCTAGAGAATACACAACAATGGGTCACACCTTTGATGAGGCTTCAGAGAATGGCATTACTAGAGCAACAGCAATCCCTTCCCTGAAATCAGTAAGTAAGGGTGGCTAAGTCACAAAGAAAAATATATGTAAATTCTACAGTTCCCGTATCCTAGCATTCTGATGGCCCTCTTGAGCATCCTGTGGACAGTGTATCCAGATTCAGTATTGTTCAGAGACAATGAGAGAAAGTTGAGAGACAGATTTTTCAAACTCAAACCACTTAGGCAAGCAGAGTGAAAATCTAAGCGAGACCTCCCCAGCGGAAGCCCAGGAGAGGAAGGTGCTCTTGCTGTAAATGGCTGTTACTTTTCAATTTTTATCCCTCACAATTTGTCTTAAGAAAAAGTGATTGGTTTTTAAATGGCTCAATCGCTCTCTCTTTGCTGAAAGGCAAATGCGTGGCACTACTTCCTGGATTGAGTGGCGCTGCAGGAAATACCCAAAATTTGACCAATCCATTTCCCGTGTTTTCTTACCTTTGAATTACGAAGAAGAGCTCAGGCCACACAAAGCCACTGACATTCCCCTACTGAGAAATTTTCTCCATTTTCTGCGACTTCTGCCTATTATTTTTCTGGGAGTTTCATTATCTACAAAACACAGAAAATGCCACATTTGTACTGATGATCTATAAAATTGTCCTACACTGCCTGTATTGATTGCCTCCTTCTCTTGCATTCATCTGCTTGCTTTGTTTTACTGTGGCAAAGAAAGTGCAAAGCAACAATCATTTCAATATTGCAAACAGGCACCAGGGAAAGACCAGGGAGTAGGAGGACATTAATAATTTAAAATCACAGTATGACTCATAGAACCCTGTAGACAATTCGCCAAAAGAACAAATGATGCACATGCAGTTCCAGAGAGCACAAAAACAAGTGGAAATGTCTTCCTGGATTGCTGTTTCCATGGACAAAATAGAGATGAGATGGAAAGTTTTCTGGACCTTAAGAAAGGGTAAGACGGGGTCTGACTTATCCAGAGCGACAAGCCAAAGTGGCCTTGGAAGATGCTCACATTGATACCAAGTCATGGAAAAATATCCCTTTGGGCTGCAGAGGTGGCCATGTTCACCTGCTGACCCCAGCTAGGGCTGTAGGTCTCGTAGGACAGGGTCCCCTCCCAGATGGTTCAGTCCTCTCCAACCAGCCATACTTGCCATTCCCAGAATATTCCACACCCTCCCGTTTTCTGTGGCTTGTCTGTTCTGATAAGCAAAGGAGGTCACTGGCGAAAGAATAGGGTCTTCCACCTGCTCCAGAATCAGACAGGCTTGAGTTCAAGTCTCCATCCTGCTGCTCACTAGTCTGGGCACATTACTTCTCTGAGCTTTAATTTCTTCATGTCTAAAATTAGGGGTGAGAGTGAGTAGCAACCTCAGAGCACTGTAGAAGGATCGAGTGAGATAATACGTGTAACCCTCTTAACTGGATCATTGTAGAGCCCTATTGTTGCTTTTAATAGGAAAGAGTAACTAAGGATTATGTTCTACTGACTTCTGTGGTATCCACACATTAACCCAGCCAAGTGCTGGCCTTGGTGCTTGTCAAATTTAAACCTAGGCCAGGAATCTAGGGCAGTGGTGCTGGGAAACAAACTCCTCCTCAACAGCCCCAGAGACCTACTGTGTCTCTCATGAACAATCTCTCCAGAACCTGCCAGAGCATCTCAGTGTGATTCTCAAAGGGATCCAGGTTGGCCCTGCAATGAAGGAGAGAGGAGAGGGAGCCAGATTTTCAAGGACGAGAGGATGGGTGGGGAGCGGGTTTTCTGCAGCACGTGGAGGAGGGTAGGAGGTGGCATGTGATAACCTCGTGCTCTAAGAATAGTGCTCAGTCCAGGACAATAGTCCATAAAATATGGACCTCAGGCCACAAGACCAGGGGCCCACAACTCTGTAGTAGAGCAGAGACCACGAAGGCAGGCAACGACAGGTGGAACCCTGCGGAGGGGCAGCACTGAGCAATGTGCTCAGAGAGACACACCTGGGCCTCTCAGCAGCCTCAGTAGCAGAGTGGGTTTGAACTGATATCAATTCTTGGCAGAAAGGGAGGGAGAGTTAGCAACCCAAAACTGCCACTCCATGTATCGGCAACTCCCAGGTCCTCACAGGGTGCTGAGCAGCTCAAATGTAGAATGTAAATCTACTGTTTCAAGAGGCGGAATGCATTTTTCAAACAATGAACTCTAAATACAGTAAATACAGTTCCCCTACTTCATCTGGTGCTCTACAGGAGAAACATCCCTCTCATTACCCCCACTGCACTGGCTAAATAAGAACTGGCTTTCCACTTGTACCTTGATATCAGATCTGGAGCCCCACAGAAGTTGCAGCCCTACTGTTCTTGTGCTTGAAATAGCTTCTGTCCACTTACTTGTGGAAATAAATGAATGCACTTCCCAATGGATAGTCATATACATGGGGTAACTATTTATTTTATTGTGCAAGCTGGGACACTTTTCAGAGTGCCCATTGCTAAACCTGATGGGATGCTGGGATGCAGGCATAAACTTGGTCTGTCCAGAGCCACCGGGATATCTGCTCGGTGTATGAATGAGTATAGAAGCATCTTGTTCATTAATAATGTGTTTATAAAACACAAGTAATGCTCAGAGCCCTGGGCCCTGACTCCTCCCAAGGGTGGATGCAGAAACAGGAACCAGCGGTGCTTGTGAGCTCTCTGGGATGCTGCTTCCCTCAGACAGAACAGCCCCAGGCCAGGCATGCCCCGGGGACATCACAAAGTTCTTGGTCAGTCTGATTTCACTCTCCAAACACAGGAATGCACCATGATCCAAAACAGCTACCTTGCGGTGCCTAAAAACAGGACAGGATCCTGTGGGATCACAGTCAGCTTGGTTCTGAGGTCCTCCACACTGACAGTACAGATATCCACCTCATCAATGAAGATTGTGCCACTGGCTGGCTCTGCCAGACGAAACAAGGCCTTTCCTAACCATGACTTCCCTGGGAACCATAAAAGCAAGAAAACAAATCAAACATCAGTTTGTGCTTCCATCATATCCAAGCATTTAATTAGTGGGATTTTTAATGGGATGCAAATGGCTCCATAAGGATGATGGTATAGACAGAAAGTGTCCTCACCGGGGTGGGGGTGGAGGAATGGGCTGCCCCGACGGTTAACCTGCCCATCCTTGCAGGGGCCCTTAGCACACAACTCATCTCTGGGGTCCTGTTGCACTAGAATGATTGTCATTTAATTAATTCAAAAACTGATGTGTTTGCTTCCATCTCTACACACCCATTCAACCTGAAATCCTAATTTACTGTAAAGAGATTTGAGGGAAATAACGGCCAACCTGATACACATACACATCCCTCTCTGGTGTGCCTTAACTAGGCATCCAATGGAAATCCAAAGAAAACAACCTGAAAGAAATAAAAGTGGAGCTTGTCCTCACTGGAACCTGTTCTTCCAACAAGCCTGACTGTCTTCCCACTTTGTAAGTTCAAGTTCAGGCTGTCAAGAACAAGGGGGTGTTGTCTCTGCATCTCATCTGATAGTCTTTAAATGTAATCTACCCTCGCTGGGCCAGTCCTTGGAACAGGTCTCCACTTTGAGGGGATGAGTGCATTCAGGAACACAGGTCTGACAAGGAGAATAACCAGCGACCAGTGAAGAGCCATTTTTTATTCATTTATTTGACAAATTCATTTGTTGATTCACAAGATTTCAGTGGTGATGAAACAGACCAATAATGGTCCTTAACTCACATTCCAGTGGGGATGTCAAGAAAAAAAATTAAAAACAAAGACAATAAAGCAGAGTATTGCAATAGGATACAGAATGTGATTTACGTGCTGGGCAAGGGGGAAAGGAGAGTAAAAGTACTTGAGGTTTGAAGAAGGCACCCATGTGACATTGGACCTGAGGGCTGGAGGACATTGGATCCTAGCAGGATGCCACCTAAGAGAGGATGAAGTCCAGAGCCCTCCAGGTTGGGGGTACAGCTAGTGCAAAGGCCCTAGGACCAGAATGAGCTTGGGCAATTTGAGGAATGGAAAGAAAAGTCATGTGGCTGGAGGTTAGCGAATAGAGGGATGAATGACTTAGAGGAATACAGAAGGAAGAGCTCATACTGGGCCTGCGGGCCTGGGAAAATGTCAGAAGCGTAGCTTTGAAGCTATGTGACAAGGCCAGACAGAGCCTTGAGATTTACAGAACTCAACCAGATATAATTTCAAAAGCTGCAAGAATCATCATCACTCTAGAAGTAGAAAGATGATAAGAATGCAAGATGTCAAGTTCAGAGGTCCTTAGAGATACATGAAAAAAAAAATTTGTCTCCTAAGAGGCCAAGAAATGCAAGGTCTAATTAAGGAGAAGGGCAGCTTGGCTTCATTATAAGAGCAGCCTCTCCTCTTATGTCCATGTAAACAGCTGGAAAGAGGGATCCCGTGTGCCCCATCAGGGGGGCTCACCAGCGCAAATCTCTACTAGAGAAGCAACTTCATTTAACTGAGAAAATAACTGTATTGTTAAGAACTGAGTATTTTTAACCCCTAGAAGATTTAGATATAAGAATAAAAATATTTAAGAAAAATGAAACTGTAACAGTAATATTTTTAGTTTAAGAAATCTGCACGCTTGGTATTTCAAGTATTCTCAATATTAATAGAATTTGGGCTTGTGATTCTAATTTAAAATGTATAATTGAATAATTGATTTAAATACGATTTTAAGTTAAAAGTTTATGTTTATGGCATTGGTACCGTCATGAGAACTTAAAGCTTACTATATTTATGTTTAATTTATTAGATTTATACAAACTCAGGAAAGTTTGTTGTTAAATCAGATCATTGAGGTACTTAAAAAAGAAATCGAATGTATTAAATTTTAAAATGCAGTTTAAAATGTTTTAAAGTGTTTGATTAAGTTTGTAAATGGAGCCAAACACTCTTCAAAGGCACCTAAATGTCACTGCTAGAATTGGCTAGACTCTTTTCAAAGAACGGCAAGAATTGCAAGTTGAATATCAAAGCTTTTAAAGAAGAGTTAGACTGGGCTTCTTTTTTTTCAACTTATGACTTTAATAAAATAATAATTTTTAACTTAAAAACATTTTGGAGTCAGGATCTAGCTCTGTTGCACAGACTGGAGCACAATGGCATCGTCATAGCTTACTGCAGCCTCGAACTCCTGGGCTCAAGTGATCCTCCCTCCCACCTTAGCATCCTGAGTAGCTAGGACTATAGATGCACGCCACCACACCTGGCAAATTTTAACTTTAACTTCTTTTTTTTTTTTTTTTTTTGTAGAGACAGGGTCTCGCTGTACTGCACAGGCTGGTCTCCAACTCCTGGCTTCAAGCAATCCTCCCACCTCGGTCTCCAAAAGTGTTGAGATTATAGGCATGAGCCACTGCACCTGGCCAAATATTGATTTTTAAAAACCAAAGTAAACCACTGAGTTGTATGTTTCTGTGTATCAAAACAGCCCTTAAGGAAACCTTGTTAAAAAGAACCTCACATTCAACAGGAAGGACTTTAGAATGTATTATAAATACGGGTTTTAAGAAGGGGGATGACTCGTCTGATTTTGGATTTTGTTTTTGTTTTTTGAGATGGAATTTTACTCTTGTTGTCCAGGCTGTAGTGCAGTGGCTCCATCTCGGCTCACTGCAGCCTCCACCACCAGGGTTCCAGTGAGTCTCCTGCCTCAGCCTACAGAGTAGTTGGGATTACCAGCGCTTGCCACCATGCCTGGCTAATGTTTGTATTTTTAGTAGAGACAGGGTTTCACCACGTTGGCCAGGCTGGTCTCAAACTCTTGACTTCAGCTGATCTGCCTGCACCAGCCTCCCAAAGTGCTGGGATTACAGGCATGAGCCACCATGCCTAGCCTGATTTTGGTTTTTTTTAAAAAGACCCCTTTCGCATCTAAAAAGATCCAATATTTTCCCAAGTCCTGCCAAAATTAACTTGTCCCTCCTCTTTGATGCACTAATTTCTTACCGAAATGTACTCCCTGAGCAGCTCCACAGAGGTGAATTTGTTGAGGGTCTCTGTTCCTATTTGCACACACACTTGGAACAGACAATTCAGCTGTTGAGAGTGAGTAGCTGCAGTTAGAGCCCCTTCCTCCTTCGGGTTCTGCTGCTCCACGTTCAGGAGGCAGCCGTGGTGAATGACCCTTCCCCTGCCTCACACAGGATGGGCACATACAGGAGGCCTGCCTTCCTAGCCAAGCACCGAGAAGTAGAGCTATTCCTGTTGGGGTGTTTTGCCTTTAAACACTCCCTTTGTATTTAGAAACAAATGGTAATTACATGTTTCCCTGACACTCCAGATGGTGAGAATCATCTCCCCACAGAACCACTTGATCACACGCCTCTTTGAGTGGTGGGAATTCTCCCTGGAAGCTGCAGAACTGCTCGGTATTGGCCCCTCGCTGCCACCTGGCAGGGTCTTGCATCTCAGAGCAGCCCTCCCCCAGCCCCTTACTAAAAAAACAACTGAAAACCACATCACCATAAGAGAACAGAAAACCATCAAGCTTGTCTTCTTGCTATAGTAATGAGAAAGTCAAGGCTCAGACCAGGGCATGTGGCTTGCTAAGGTCACCAACCTTAGGTCTGGATCTCCCAGAAGCCAAGCCTGAGATTTGACTGCAAGGAGTATATTAGGACAGGCTGAATGGTGTCCCCCACCCCTAAAAGATGTGTCCATATACAAATCCTTTGAACCTGCTAATGCTCTCTCATTTGGAGAGAGGATGTTTGCAGATGGTAATAAGGATCTTGAGATCATCCTGGATCATCTGGGTGGGTCATAAGTCCAATGATAAGTGTCTTATAAGAGACAAAGGAGAAGACACAGAGGATAAGGGGACATGAAGGCAGAGGTGGAGATTGGAGTGCTGCAACCACAGATAAGAGATGCCAGGGATGGCCAGCAGCCACAGAAGCTGGGAGAGAGAAGAAACAGATTCTCCTGAGAGCCTCCAGAGGGAAGCTGGCCCTGCCAACACCTTGAGTCCAGGTGTCCAACCTCAGAACAGTGAAAGAAGGCCTTTCTTGAGAGATGATCCAAGATGGCCAAATAGGAACAGTTCTGGAGTGCAGTTCCCAGCAAGACTGCAGAGGCCACTGCTGGTGATCCCCAGGCAACCAGGGTCTGGAGTGGACCTCCAGCAGTCCTACAGCAGAGGGTATTGATTGTTAGAAGGAAAACTAAAAAACAAAAAGAAATGACTTCATCATCAACAAAAAGGACATCCACTCAGAGACCTTGTCCAAAAGTCACCAACTACAAAGACCACAGGCAGATAAATCCACAAAGATGGAAAGAAACCAGCACAAAAAGGAAAAAAACACCCCAAACCGGAACACCTCTCCTACCCCAAGGGATCACAACTCCTCACCAGCAAGAGAACAAGGCTGGATGGAGAATGAATCTGATGAATTCACAGAAACAGCTTCAGAAAGTGGGTAATAACGAACTTCTCTGAGCTAAAAGAACATGCTCTAACCCAACGCAAATAAACTAAGAACTTTGAAAAAAGGTTTGATGAAATGCTAATGAGAAAAAACAGATTAGAGAAGAATATAAATGAACTGATGGAGTTGAAAAACACAACACAAGAACTTTGTGAAGCATACACAAGTTTCAACAGCCAAATCAACCAAGCAGAAGAAAGGATATCAGAGATTGAAGATCAACTCAATGACATAAAACAAAAAGGCAAGGTTAGAGAAAAAGGGTAAAAAGAAATGAACAAAGCCTCAAAGGAATATGAGATTATGTGAAAAGACCTAATCTGCGTTTGATAGGTGTACCTCAGTGTGACAGACAGAATGAATCCAAGCTGGAAAACACTCTTCAGGATATTATCCAGGAGAACTTCCTCAACCTAGCAAGGCAGGCCAATATTCAAGTCCAGGAAATACAGAAAACACCACAAAGATATTCCTCAAGAAGAGCAACCCCAAGGCACATAATTGTCAGATTCACCAGGCTTGAAATGAAGGAAAAAATGCTAAGGGCAGCCAGAGAGAAAGGTTGGGCTACCCACAAAGGGAAGCCCATCAGACTCACAGCAGATCTCTGAGCAGAAACCCTACAAGACAGAAAAGAGTGGGGGTCAATATTCAACATCCTTAAAGAAAAGAACTTTCAACCCAGAATTTCATATCCAGCCAAACTAAGCTTCATAAGCGAAGGAGAAATAAAATCCTTTATAAACAGGCAATTACTCAGAGATTTCATCACCACCAGGCCTGCTTTACAAGAGCTTCTGAAAGAAGTGCTAAACAGAAAGGAACAACCAGTACCAGCCACTCCAAAAACGTACCAAATGGTAAAGAGCATCCACACAATGAAGAAACTGTGTCAACTAATGGGCAAAACAACCAGCTAGCATCAAAATGGCAGGATCAAATTCACACATAACAATATTAACCCTAAATGTAAATGGGCTTTAGCCCCAATCAAAAGACACAGACTGGCAAATTGTATAAAAAGCCAAAACCCATCAGTGTGCTGTATCCAGGAAACCTATCTCACATGCAGGGACACACATAGGCTCAAAATAATGGGATGGAGGAAGATTTACCAAGCAAATGGAGAGCAAAAAAAAAGGAGGAGTTGCAATCCTAGTCTCTGATAAAATAGACTTTAAACCGACAAAAATCAAAAGAGACAAAGAAGGGTGTTATATAATGGTAAAGGGATCAATGCAACAAGAAGAGCTAATGATCCTAAATATATACACACCCAATACAGGAGCACCCAGATACATAAAGCGAGTTCTTAATGACTTACAAAGAGACTTAGACTCCCACACAATAATAGTGGGAGATTTTAACACACCACTGTCAATGTTAGACAGATCAATGAGACAGAAAATTAACAAGGATATCCAGGACTTGAACTCAGCTCTGGACCAAGCAAACCTAATAGACATTTACAGAACTCTGCACCTAAAATCCACAGAATATACATTCTTCTCAGCACCACAGCACACCTACTCTAAAATTGACCACATAATTGGAAGTAAATCACTCCTCAGCAAATGCAAAAGAATGGAAATCATAATAAACCATCTTTCAGTCCACATTGCAATCAAATTAGAACTCAGGAATAAGAAACTAACTCAGAAACACAAAACTTCAAGGAAACTGAACAACTGGCTCTTGAATGTTGACTGGATAAACAATGAACAGAAGGCAGAAATAAAGATTTCTTCATAAACAACGAGAATAAAGACACAATGTACCAGAATCCCTGGGACACATTTAAAGCAGTGTCTAGAGGGAAATTTATAGCAATAAATGCCCACATGATAAGCAAGGAAAGATCTAAAATTGACACCCTATCATCAAAATTGAAAGAGATAGAGGAGCAAGATTTTAAAAACTCAAAACCTAGCAGAAGACAAGAAATAACTAAGATCAGAGAAGAACTGAAGGAGATAGAGACTCAAAAAAAAAAAAAACCTTCAAAAAATTAATAAATCCAGGAGCTGGTTTTTTGAAAAGACCAACAAAATAGACAGACTACTAGCCAGATTAATAAAAAAAGGAAAAGAGAGAAGAATCAAATAGATGTAATAAAAAACGATAAAGGGGATATCACCACAGATTCCACAGAAATACAAACCATCATCAGAGATTACTACAAACAACTCTATGGAAATAAACCGGTGAACCTGGAAGAAATGGATAAATTCCTGGACACTTGCACCCTCCCAAGCCTAAACCAGGAAGAAGTCGAAATCCTGAGTAGACCAATAACAAGGGCTGAAGTTGAGACAGCAATTAGCCTACAACCAAAAAAAACCCAGGTCCAGATGGGTTCACAGATGAATTCTACCAGACATACAAAGAGGAGCTGGTACCACTTCTTATGAAACTATTCCAAACAATCCAAAAAGAGGGAATCCTTCCCAAATAACTTGTGAGACCAACATCATCCTGATACCCAAACCTGGCAGAGACCCAACAAGAAAAGAAAACTTCAGCCCAATACCCATGATGAACATAAATGCAAAAATCTTCAATAAGATACTGGCAAACTGACTGCAACAGCACATCAAAAAGCTTATCCATCATGATCAAGTAGGCTTCATCCCAGGGACACAAGGCCAGTTCAACATACACAAATCTATAAACATAATCCACCACATAAACAGAACCAAAGACAAAAAACACATGATTATCTCAATAGATGCAGAGAAGGCCTTTGACAAAATTCAACAGTGCTTTATGCTAAAAACTCTCAATAAACTGGTATTGATGGAACATATCTCAAAATAATAAAAGCTATTTATGACAAACCCACAGCCAATATCATACTGAATGGGCAAAAACTAGAAGCATTCCCTTTGAAATCTGGCACTAGACAAGGATGCCCTCTCTCACCACTCCAATTCAGTATAGTACTGGAAGTTCTAGACAGAGCAATCAGGCAAGAAAAAGAAATAAAGGGTATTCCATTAGGAAAGGAGGACGTCAAATTGCCTCTATGTGATTGTATATTTAGAAGACCCCATCATCTCAGCCCAAAATCCACTTAAACTGATAAGCATCTTCAGCAAAGTCTCAGGACACAAAATCAATGTGCAGAAATCACAAGCACTCCTACACAACAATAACAGACTTAAAGAAAGCCAAATCAAGAATGAACTGCCATTCACAATTGCTACAAAGAGAATAAAATAGGAATAAAACTAACAAAGGAAGTAAAGGACCTCTTCAAGGAGAACTACAAACCACTGCTCAAAGAAATGAGAGGACACAAACAGATGGAAAAACATTCCATGCTCATGGTTAGGAAGAATCAATATTGTGAAAATGGCCATACTGCCCAAAGTAATTTATAGATTCAGCGCTATCTCGATAAAGCTACATATGACCCTCTTCACAGAACTGGAAAAACCACCTTAAACTTCATATTGGAACCAAAAGAGAGCCTGCATAGCCAAGCCAATTCTAAGCAAAAAGAACAAAGCTGGAGGCATCACACTACCGGACTTCAAACAATGTTACAGTAATCAAAACAGCATGGTACTGGTACCAAAACGGAGATATAGACCAATGGAACAGAACAGAGGCCTTGGAGGCAATGCCACATATCTACAACCATCCAATCTTTGACAAACCTGACAAAAACAAGCAATAGGGAAAGGATTCCCTGTTTAACAAATGGTGTTGGGAAAACTGGCTAGCCTTCTGCAGAAAGCAGAAACTGGACCCCTTCCTGACACCTTACACTAACATTAACTCCAGATGGATTAAAGACTTAAACATAAGACCTAACACCATAAAAACCCTAGAAGAAAACCTAGGCAAAACCATTCAGGACATAGGCATAGGCAAGTACTTCATGACTAAAACACCAAAAGCAATGGCAACAAAAGCCAAAATAGACAAATGGGATCTAATTAAACTCCAGAGCTTCTGCACAGCAAAAGAAACAGTCATCAGACTGAATCGGCAACCAACAGAATGGGAAAAAATTTTTGCAATCTACCTATCTGACAAAGGGCTAATATCCAGAATCTACAAAAAACTAAAACAGATTTACAAGAAAATAACAAACCCATTCAAAAGTGGGCAAAGGATATGAACAGACACTTTACAAAAGACATATATGAGGCCAACAAACAAATTAAAAAATGCTCGTCATCACTGGTCATTAGAGAAATGCAAATCAAAACTACATTGAGATACCATCTCATGCCAGTTAGAATGGTGATCATTAAAAAATCTGGAGACAACAGATGCTGGAGGGGATGTGGAGAAATAGGAACACTTTCACACTGTTGGTGGGTGTGTAAATTAGTTTAACCATTGTGGAAGACAGTGTGGCGATTCCTCAAGGACCTAGAAATAGAAATTCCTTTTGACCCAGCAATCCCATTACTGGGTATATATCCAAAGGATTATAAATTGTTCTATTATAAAGACACATGCACATGTATGTTCATTGTGGCACAGTTTACAATAGCAAAGACCTGGACCCAACCCAAATGCCCATCAATGATAGACTGGATAGGGAAAATGTGGCACATATACACCATGGAATACTATGCAGCCATAAAAAACGATGAGTTCGTGTCCTTTGTAGGGACATGGATGAACCTGGAAACCATCATTTTCAGCAAATTGACACAAGAACAGAAAGTCAAACACCGCTTATTCTCACTCATAGGCGGGTGTTGAACAATGAGAACACATGGACACAGGGAGGGGAGCATCACACACTGGGGTCCATTGGGGGGTACTAGGGGAGGGACAGTGTGATGTAGGGAGTTGGGGAGGGATAACCTGGGGAGAAATGACAGATATAGGTGATGGGGATGGATGCAGCAAGCCACATTGCCATGTATGTACCTATGCAGCAATCCTGCTTGTTCTTCACATGTACCCCAGAACCTAAAGTTCAATAAAATATATATTTTAAAAAAAGGAGAGAGAGAATGCCTTTCTCTTATTTAAAGCCTGCAAGCTTGTAGTTTGTAACAACAGCTTTTGCAAATGAACACAGGCAGTGAACCCAGATCATACCAGGAGGGGATGGAGGAATGAGCAGGGGAAGAGAGGCATCCCATACCGGGTGTGTTCACGAGACGTTACCACTGTAGGCAACTGAGAGTGCGGCCAGCCTGGGAGCTCTGGGACACTGGACGGAGCACACCTCGGAATGATTCTATGCCTGGGCAAAGTAGCCAGGGCACATAGCCACTAACTCCCTCAGTCATTGCTGCACCTGCTCCTGGTGTGAGAACACCTGGAGCCTCTAGCCTGTCCTGGGCTAGGACTGGTCTGCCTTGGAAGGGTGGGACAGCCACAGCAGCTGCCAGCAAGTGGGCTAGAGGCAGGGCTGTCTAACTCATTAGGGAACTTCACTGACTTAGCCGTAGCCATGAGCCAGGTACTGATCAGGACGCCGGTTTCCAGGGTTGAAGGTTATAGACAAGATCCCTGCACTCACACAGCTTCCAGTATAGTGGCCTGGCAGGGATGGTGCACAAGGCCACTGTGGGAGTGATAAGAATGTCCCGAAAGCAGGACGATGTGAAAGAGGGGCTGGGGCTGGGGAGTTACCTTAGATAGGGGGTCCCAGAGGATTGTGTGAGCTGAGGCATTTATGATAAGAAGTCCACCAGGCAAACTCGGGATAAGAATGCTCTAGTCAGAAGCAAGTGGCCTTAGCAGCAAAGAGGCAGGTGGATGACATGGACAGCGGTGTGTGTGCAGACCCTCTGAGAGTTCCTTAGCAGGCCTCCCTGCCTAACACATTTCAGCAGTTTCCCACTTATTTAGAGCAATGGCTGGGTGCTTACACCCCACAGAGGACATTTGGCAATGTCTAGAGACAGTTTGGGTTGTCGCAACCTGGCGGGAGAAACGTGATACCAGCATCTCATGGGTGGAGCCAGGGAGGCTGCTGAACATCCTACTGTGCACAGAGCGGCCCCTCACCAAAAGGACTATCCAGCCCCAAAGCCCACAGGGCCAGGATTGAGAAACCCAGTCTTGGAATGCAGGCAATACCCTCACCTGCATCTTACAAAGCTATACGTATTCTACTCTGCTGGCACCTCATATCATCTTGTTCAAGCCATGTGGGCTTCTCAGAGCTTCAAACACGCCAGGATCTTGCCTACCACTGAGCCCTTCCCTGAGGCCCTCTTTCTTCCAGTCTTCCTTGGCCGATTCTTTATCCTTCAGGTCTCAGCCTGGAAGCTACCTCCCAGCAGAGGTCTCTTCTGGCTGTTGCATGAAATGTTTCTTCCCCTTCCAATAGCCACATTCTCCCACTTGTCGTCTTCCTAACACTTAAACACCTTTTGAGCTTCTCATCTATTTACTTGCCCCTCATTTATTCCAGTTGCCCATTAGAATCAGGGCAGGACTTGTCCAGACTATTGACTGCTGGATCCACAGCCACTAGCACAGTTCATGGCTCATGGTAGGTGCTCAGTGGATATCTGGCTAGTGAATGAATGAACCCTGCCCTTGAGAAGGGCATATACATCTTTTGCTAAATGCAAGAGTATCAGCTCCCAAGGCCATGCAGCCCTCCCAGGTTCAGCATGCCCGCAATGGCACAGTGCTGGCCCCAGGAAGTGCTTATTCTCCTTCGTGATATGATGTGATGTCACTTTGCATTCGCTTTCTGCTCTGTGGGATTTCATGCCAATTTCTCATCCATCTAGGGAGGCTTCTCTAGTCTCAAATGGAACTGAGACTGTCATTTTGATTCTGTGTTCTCCAAAGGGGGCTAACGCTCATGAAGCCACAGAGCTAGCTGGAGAACAAATGTTCCCATAGATCTCAATGCTGTGCATGGCCTTACAGGAATGTTTGAAAACAATTTCATGGAAAGCTGGCAATATCGCCCAAAAGCATGACCTTAGCTGGAGAAAGCTCTTTGACTTGGACCAATTAAGGGAAACTGTTCAACGTCATCTGTTTGGTATTTTACTAGGCAAAAACAAATGAAAACATCTATCAATACAGGAAACTGGTTACCCAAGGAAAATTCATTTTTCCCCACTTAAGAGAGAGTGCTGAGAATATATTTTTGTTTCTCCTTCTTCCCAAAATACCATTTACATGATATCAGAGAAATTTTCCATAAAGAATAGACCTTTAACACCAAAGAAATTGAGAAGAGATAGCCGTGAATGAGCTACAGATTTCGGCAAGATTGAAAGAGGATGAAGCCTTTTGATAAAATTGAAGCAGAGCATGCTAGAGCTTAAAGAGCAGAACCCACAGAGGCTCCGGGTGTGAGAAGGGGGCCCACAAAGGGGCTGGCTGATAGGCTGTGTATGGACAACCACTCCTGTTTGGTTCACTCACTCCCCTTCCCCTCTTCTTTCTCCTAACCAGAGGTAGTTGGACCCTTTATCCCTAAGCATGGGAGCACACGTGTACACAGACACACACATGATTTTCTCTAAAGAAATTGATTAACTGTCTGGGGATAAATGGGGCATAAAAACTCCTTTAAGTCTTTGGGTACCTAAAGTCCAGCTCGCTGGCTGCTTTCCTGAAGTGAAGCCAGCCTATGGAAAAGCTCCACCACCCACCTAAACCTGTAATCATAAAATTGCCCATCAGGAGACACCTAGCAAGGGGAAACAAAGGAAGAGGAAACTCTGATAACCCAATCCAGTTGCCAGGGGTTAGACACAAACAGGTCAGGAGACAGATGAAGAAAACCAATGGCATGGAAAAGCAAGAATGAGAGAAACAAAAAGAAAAATTGCCTCTGGAAGAAACAGATGCAAGTCAAAGAAGGAAGGAGAGTTTAGGAGGGGAAAAAAGGACTCTAATTGACATGGCTGGCTGTGTCCCCACCCAAATCTCATCTTGAATTGTAGCTCCCATAATTCCCACGTGTTACAAGAGGGACCTGGTGGGATGGGAGATAACTGAATCATAGGGGCGGTTTCCCCCATACTGTTCTCATGGTGGTGAAGAAGTCTCACGAGAGCTGATGGTTTTATAAGGGGTTTCCCCTTTTGCCTGGCTATCATTCTCTGTCCGCCACCATGGAAGGTGTGCCTTTCACCTTCCACCATAACTGTGAGGCCTCCCCACCCATGTGGAACTGTGAGCCCATTAAACCTCTTTTTCTTTATAAATCACCCAGTCTTGAGTGTGTCTTTATCGTTAAAACAGACTAATACACTAATTAATATAAATATCCTCAGAGAGATTAAAAAATACATTGCATCTATGTAAAAAGTGATTCTTTTAAACACTCAGAGAAAAACAGCTGCAGAAATTCAATATATCAATGTACGATTGCCAAATTTAAAATTCAAAAGAATGGCTGAACGGCAAAGGTAACAAAAATTCCCACAATAAAGATAAAAAGACAAGAACATGGAAACTTTGAGAGAAAAGAAAAAGAAACATAGAGAATTGGTACAGGACATTCCATTTTCAACTGACATGAATACAGTAAGGAAAAACAAAGAATAGGAGGACATTGTCAAAATGAAGGAGAAAAAGAAGAAAATTTTCCAAGCTGATGAGAAATTTGACATTAAAAGAACCCTCAGAACATATGAATAAAAATCCACATTCAGATACATTATCCTAGAATTTCAGAGCACTAAGAATAAGGACTATATCAAATAAGTTTCCAAAGATAACAAGATTCAGGCAAACATGAGGTCCAGGTAGCCTGTGTTCAAATCCTGGCCCTCACACATGACAGCTGTATGGTTGGGCCAAGTCTTTCTGGGGTTCAGTTTCTTCATCTGCAAAATGGGGATTATGGCAGTATTAGAGGGTTGTTGTGGGAAGAAAATGAATTAATTTAGTTAAAAGACAGGGCCTGAAGCCAATCACAATCAATGCCATATGTTCACCTATTATTGTTATTCAAGAAAAAAAAGCAACCAAGAAGAGAAGTCAGTAATTATTTGTCATTGACATTATGACGACCTCTCCAGCGTTCATTTCACTCCCTCCACAGTGGAGCAGATATGTGACTTAGAGTTGGAAATGGGTGTAACTCTATCCCTTGCCTAACCAATGATCTGTATCCCACCAAACCACTAATTAGTTCTGGGATGCCTACATTTACCCAATAAGAGGAAAACTCCAGGCTTCTGCCTCTGTGGCTAGAGCAGGAAATGCTTTCCTTCTGCTTTCTCTCTGCTGTAAACCCCAGAAGCTGCCGGTTACTTGTGAGGAAAGTGATCACAAAGCTTGGGCAAAGCCCATAGCCATGATCCCACCATGCCTGAAGTCCACATAACCATCCTACATTTTAACGATGTGAGCCACTAAGCTCCCTTTCTGGTCTGAACTCATTCGAGTTGGAGTTTTTGTTCTGTCCATCCAAAAGCACCCTCACTAATACATTCTAGGCTGGAGCCTCCAGACTAAGCCCAACCTTGCATCAGGCATTACCTGGATGTTGTATAACAATAACAGGCCTTTGGATGAAGCAGTGAGGGAGGAGAAATTCAGGGTCACAATCAAGACCACAGTGAAGGTAGGATGTTCATGAGGACATCCATTCTCAGCACTAACCACCGATGAGCACAGTTAAAGTAGAAGAGGTGACAGGAGTTCTTGTCGTCTAGCCTCTCAAACCTAAAGTCAAGAAAACCAGAAAAAGCAGGAGATCAGGTTGTGCTTCTGTAGACTTAGGGTTAGGGTGACTGGAGAAATAAGGCCAGGGACTTTTTAATCGAGGGGAATGTACTCCCACATAGCAGACTCTTACAAAAATGAACATATATTCATGCTTTTAAAATCTGCCACGTTAGACATCTTTGATTTGCACATATTTTGGGAAATCTCATGTGGCACTAGAATAGGGCACTAAGTGACTCTTTCTGTCTTTCCCAGAACTGGTAGCTAGAACCCACAGCTGAGAAGAAAAGGTGCTGAGTGCGTCACATTCTAACTCCAGAGGGTCCATGTCGTGGAGTCAGCCTCACTTCAAAGGCCTTGTGAAACTGACAATCGGCCTCCTCGATCTATAGAAAGGGTGAGGTGGGTTGTGAAGGAGGTCACCTTTAAGCAAGTCAATGTTTGTGACCATAGAGGAGGGAAGGGAGGGTTCCTGACAGATTTCCCTCTCTGAATCAGAGAAAGAAGATTGAAGACAGTTGCTTATGAAGCTGGGAGCCACTTCAAGGGGAGGAAGGTGACACCTTGCATCCCTGCTGCACATCCACAGTGCCAAAGGGCTTGGAGATGGGGGAAGAAGCACAGAGAAGAGTGACAGGGAGATGACACAGCCAGGGGACAAGGGCAAGACGCACCCCTGGAGTTCCTCATTCCCCATGTATGTATGG
Organism: Alouatta palliata; assembly: GCA_004027835.1. Taxonomy (NCBI): domain Eukaryota; kingdom Metazoa; phylum Chordata; class Mammalia; order Primates; family Atelidae; genus Alouatta; species Alouatta palliata. The sequence continues at coordinate 67,759 of PVKV010011311.1, forward strand.
ATGGTGGTTGAATTTGCATGCTGTATAGCTACGTGATAGAAACAGAGCTGTATTTGGAAGAGTATTTTGACTAAGCTCTGGGGAAAATAAGTTAGAGTTGAAACAGAGAAGAGGAGAGGGCGGCAGAGCCCAGGGAGGCTGATCAGAGGGGCTTTCAGACAGAATTTTGGGAGGACTTTCAGGACAGCATGGAACAGCAGTGCCTGAGGACGTTCACAACGATGCCAGGGGATAAATTGTACCTGGCATAGTCGTGATGTATGGAAGGTGGATCCCATTAGCTCCATAGTTCCTAGGGTTAAGAGAGCAGAAGGAAGATGACATTGGAGGCTGCAGTCATAATTTGATGGTCCCTGGCATGAAGCAAAGGGGCCTCCACATCAGAGGAGTGCAGTGTTGAGGGCTGCCAGGCAGAACTCAGAGGAAGACCCAGCGATTCTTACCAATGCAGCAATGCCAGCAGAACTGCTGGGGATCTGGCCCTGCTGGGGCCTCCAAGCTGCCATCCCACATCTGCACAGTGCACTATAGCAGCAGGAAAGGGTAGCAGAAAGGAGACGGTGGCCCAGAGGTGCCAGCCAGTCACCTGAGGATGTGTTCTTCCTGCTGTCCCCTTTCCAGTTCCCCTGCATGGCCAACAGAGAGCCAGGCCTGGAGAAAAGGAAGAGGGTGTTTAAAAGCACAAAGCAGGTGCTTCTCAACTGCAAGCCTGCCCCACCCCTGACACACACACACACACACACACACACACACACACAGAGAGAGAGAGAGAGAGAGAGAGCATAGCCTTGCCACACCAAGCCTCTGGGGGAAAGAGACCCGTGGCTTGAATACACTCAAGATTGAAATTTTCACCGCACCGAGCTGACCATTAACCAAAAGAGACATCAAATTCAATTGCCACTATGGCTTCCCTGATCTAGTAGGGAAGGGTTTCATGAGAACAGCTGATAGAAACTATTGAGGGAAAAATGAAAGCCTTCTCATGCTTAAAGCCCTAAGGAGGTACAATTCCTCCCCTGGCATCATTGTGAACGTCCTCAGGCACTGCTGCAACAAGCTGTCCTGAAAGTCCTCCCAAAATTCTGCTGAAAGCCCCTCTGACCAGCCGTCCTAGGCTCTGCCGCCCTCTCCTCCTCTCTATTTCAACTCTAACTTATTTTCCCCAGAGCTTAGTCAAAATATTCTTCCAAACACGGTGCTGTTTCTATCTCATTGCTATACAGCATACAAATTCAACTGATAGCCTCCGTGACCTGGAAGTCACCTGTGGTCTTATCTGTGTGGTTGGTTAGATTGCACAGAAACAAAATCACTATCTGGAATAAAATTGGAATTTGCCTTCTAACCTTTTCACATTTCTTAAGCTGGTGGCAAAAGCAATACACGTCAGAAACCCAAGCCCTGTGGAAAGAAAATACTAAAAGTAGGGAACCTCCATCAATCATTCTTGGCTCCTTAGATGATCCTCTCAGAAATCTTGGAGAAGAAGCTGTGGGAAGACAAGGCTTGCATCTGTTTGTCGTGGGTGAGTAGACTAATGGCTCCATGGATTTTACTCATGGCCAGGACATAGGAAGGGTCTATGTATGAGGCAGGACTCTTGACAAACGATGTTGAGGTCAAACTAGGGTCAGGATTAGGTGCTGAGTGAACTAAAGACAGAGTGTGATGTCAAGTCTACTCAGATCCTGGGTGGTGAAATGGAGGGGATGTGTGAGAGAGAATTAGATGCAATTCTAAATTTAATGCAATTCTGGGCCAGGTGCAGTGGCTCATGCCTGTAATCGCAGCACTTTGGGAGGCCAAGGTGGGTGGATCACTTGAGATCAGGAGTTCGAGAGCACCTGGCCAACATGGTGAAACCCTGTCTCTATGAATAATAAAAAATGAGTTGGGCACGTAGCCCCAGCTACTCGGGAGGCTAAGGCAAGAGAATCACTTGAACCCGGGAGATGGAAGTTGCAGTGAGCCGAAATCTCGCCATTGCACTCCAGCCTGGGAGGCAGAGTGAAACTCTCACAAAAAATAAAAAACCATATAATATATAAATAAATTTAATGCAATTCTAAACTTAGAATGCATTATATACACCCATTAGAACTGCATCTAATTCTTTCTCTCTGAAGGGTGTGTTAGCTTTTTAAGGAAGGAAAAGATAGAAAATCTATGTGGAATAGGCTGCCACGGATTCACCAAACTCCATTTTCTTTTCCTCCTGTGGATACAGCCGGACTACATTTCCCAGCCTCCCTTGCAGTTAGGGACGCCCATGCGACTCCAATCTGGCCAGTGAATGTGCAGAAATCTTGGGATGCTTTGCTAGGTTTGGACCATAAAATTCCCCATGGGTCCTCCTTCCTGGCCTTTCCCCTAGTCTCAACACAGAGGATCCAAGAGAATACCCCAGGGCCCTTGGGACAGAAGAGCCCCAGATGGAAACAGACTCTGCCTAAGTGTGGAGTAGAGTTCCCTGCCCTTGCTCCATGGACCCTCACTAAATTGTGACATCAGGAAAAATAAAAATTTATTGTATGAACTCCCTAAGATTTGGAGTTATTGTTACCGCAGTGAGCCTACTGTAATTAATATATATATATGTATGTGTGTGTGTGTGTGTGTGTGTGTGTGTATATATATATATATACACACACACACAAATGTATATACATGTGTATATGTGTGTGTGTGTATGTATATATATTTTCTGGAGATGAAGTTTCACTCTGTCACCCAGGCTGGAGTGCAGGGGTGCAGATTCAGCACACTATACCTCCATTTCCTGGGTTAAAGATTCTCCTGCTTCAGACTCCTGAATAGCTGGCATTACAGGTGTCCACCACCATGCCCAACTAATTTTTGTATTTTTAGTAGAGACAGGGTTTCACCATGTTGGCCAGGTTGGTCTCTGACTTCTGAACTCACATGATCCACCCACCTTGGCCTCCCAAAGTGCTGGGATTACAGGCATGAGACACTGTGCCCAGCCTGATTTATACATTTTATGTCGTATTTTAGAAGTTTGAAGTTGGAAGATGCCAGAGAGATTTACTAACATAGTCCCCATATTTTAAAAGGAAGAAAATGCTAAGTGAAATGAAAGGTGGCCTTTAGAAACGATAAGGAAAATGTAATAACATAAAACAAGGTATTTTAAACATTTAAATAAATGTAAGAAGTGATTATAAATACTTAAGAAGAAAAGAGAGATTGACATCCAAGATGGCCGATTAGGAGCAGCTGAGGATTACAGCTCCCAGTGAAAGCCTGGAGGCCGCTGCAGGTGATCCCCAGGCTAGCAGGGCCAGGAGTGGACCTCAGCAGTCCTACAGCAGAGGGGCCAGACTGTTAGAAGGAAAACTAAGAAACAGAAAGAAATAACTTCATCATTCACAAACTGGACATCCAGTGAGAGACCCCATCTGAAAATCACCAACCACAAAGACCACATATAGATAAATCCACAAAGATGGGAAGAAACCAGCGCAAAAAGGAGGAAAACACCCAAAA
>PVKV010011312.1:0-71188 GCA_004027835.1 Alouatta palliata
TCAGTCTCCCCCCACCCCACCCCACATATCTGTTAGAGGTGGAGGTGAGAGGAGCTGGCCGCCCTGGTCCTCTGGGCGTTCAGTCCGGGGGCTGGAGTCCCCTATAGTGCCTGGTGCCCCGAGAAGGGAGTGGGACTGGGACGGGGGGCTGGAGGCCGCCCATCGATTCCCCTCTCCATCTCTGCGTCCAGAAAAGGGGCTCGCGAACGTCCCAGGACGTGGCAGCGCGGTAGGAGCAAGGCGGGCATCTTCCTAAGAACCAGAACTTAGGGGAGGAGGCGCTTCCCAGTTTAACTGGAGGAGACTGGACAGCAGGACTTCCTTCTGGGATTTCACTTAGCGTCCCCAGGACAAATCTCCCCTCCCTCCCTGGAAGCCCTGGGGGTCGCTCACTCCCACAGAACCGGGCGGGTCCCCAGTGGTTCCCTGGCAGCACCTCGGCCCCCAGCCCCGTGCTGGACACCCCTGGGACCGGGCAAGCGCAGGGGAAACGCGGGGTCTGCGGGCTCCGATACCTGCGCGCCGGGCCCCTCGGCCCCGGGTTCCAGGTCCTCCGGCCCCCGCAGGAACCACCACTGAATCTCCAGGTACACCGAGGCGGAGCCGCTCTGGAAGGCGCAGGACATCTCCACATTCTGCCCCTCGGTCGCCGTTACGTTCCGCGGAAACTCGGTAAATTTTGCTGCAAAACAGAAAGGCATCCTTTTGGAATATCCACACCCCTCTTGCCAGCATCTCTTTCCTTGAGAGCTCCCTACATTTTTCCTGAACTTAAATAGCAACAAAATCCCTCTCTGACATCCTCGGCTTCGTCCGGCTCCCCAAGCCCTATTCCTTTGCCTCTTTCCTAACTTTTGGTATCATACCTAAATCACTATGTCGTTGATCAAATCCAGATAATGGAAAGGTTAACAAGCTTGCCAATAACTCTGTTAGCCAAGAACCCCGCAGGTAGATCCAAATACCTTTTGTCAGATTGCAGTATTCCACAAAATTTACGAGAGATTCAGTCAGATACAATTTAGACAATCTGTCAAGTTGATATATGAGGAGAGCCTCTTGCCTCTAAGTTTCTAAACAATCTACCACTAACTGGGTGTTTCATGTAACAGAGTGGATCATGATTATCTGTCAAAATGCACATTCCGGATTCATCAAAAACAGTTATTAGCAACAACAGCGAAACATGCCTGCATCAGTGAAGCAAGTTGCACACTTTATAAACTGTGTATGTTTCCAAATTAACCTGTATTTTTCCCATCAAGTCACTGTATTTTGAATCGCCACACATCTTAAGATGTAATGATCACACACCCAGGCTTAGTTCAGATTAAATATTTTTTAGAAGTCACTATGGAAATGTTTCTCGGCCTTTTCGTTACCAACCTTGACACTGCTAGTTTGCCAGATTCATGGAACCATGGTGAAACTCACAAACATATCATGTTTCCTTCCTCCGAAAGGCATTTCTTGAACATGAAATACTCTTATCTTGTTACCAACAAGATTGTTCTTATCTTGTCTAAGGGGCACTTTGCAAAGAGCTGATGGTTCCCTAAAAGTAGTCCTGGAAAGATTTGTGGCCAATGGAAGTGCACAACCACAATGTACACGTATGGAGAGGGGGGCTGTGGGGACTGCAGAAATGATTTGGGGTGGCCGCACTCCCCCCCACCCCACCCACCTTTTAAAGAGAGACATGGTCTCTTTTCAACCTTTTATGAAATCTTAAAAATGATCTCTAGTGAAATGAAACGATATTTATACCTAAAACAGGGAAGCTATTAAGGAGGCGTTCTGATCTGAAAAGGACTTTTCTGTTCTAGCTGGCAGAAGAAGGGGTATGGCATCTCTGCTTGCAGCAGTGATGCAGTCTTCTGGCAGCAGAGATGTGATCTGTTCATGGTGCTGAAACCACCACTGCAGCCTGCGAAGTCCAACAATCAGGTTCGCCAGGCTGCTGCAGCTTGTCATGCAAGTTGTGCCTTTTTATGGGTCCTCAGAGCAGTCTGTCCTTTGATAAACACACATACAAAAGGAGTCACACGGACCTAGAAAAGGGAAACTCTAAGCCCAGTCTTCCTACACAAGGAAGAGGGACTGGCAATGGAGAGTCCCCATATCCAGCCCCGTGTTTGTTTGCGATGATTAGGTATGCATGAGTGGCTACCCAGTGCATGCACACAGAAAGCACACACACACACACACACACACACACACACACACACGACCCTGTGTTTGTGCTCACTGGGAGCCCACCTCATTGTCAGGCACCAGCTAGATTTTCTTTCCAGCCTACCTTGTCTACAGTTTAATAAACTTCAAAGAAAATCGTCAAACAGAACACTGTTTATACAGCCTTGGTCCACTGGTACTTGCTAGGAAGCTTATTACATCCGCCTGTCCATTCTTTTTGAGTGTAGGAAACGCACACACACGCGCGCGCGCAAGCAAACGTATATTTGCCATTGAGCACAGACTTACCTTGAGAAGAAAGCCCTTGTTGCACACATAAAACGGAAAAGAAAACAAATCCAACATACGCCAAAAAGATCCCCATCATTCCAAAAAGGGAGGGGGGTCACATCAGTGTGGCCAGCAGCCGAAAAGCCCAGGAAGAAAGGCGTGCGAGTGGGTGGCAGGCTCTGCTCAGAGCCCCGGGCGCGCCGCTGCGCGCATCCTGCCGCCGCCTCGGCGAGGGCTGCTGTGGGGAGAAGGGGCGGCGATTCTGGAAGCGTGGAACCCGCCGGCTGGGGCTCGGCGAGGCTCCCGGATCCGCGCGGGCTGGGATCCGGGGAAGGAGCGCGTCGCCGCCTGGCTGCTGCCTCCAGTACCTGGCAGCCCGTCCCACGTCAGCCCGCCGCTCCGGCTTGCGTGATCACCGCCCGCCCTCGGCGCGGAGCCGGCTCGGGAAGTGGGGAGTGGGCAAGGGGCGGAGGACTTTGCCGGGCTCGCCGCGCCGCAACTTTTCCCTCTAATGGCTGCGATGATGCCTTTAACTCTGTGCGCGCTGGACAGCGCCCCGCCCGGGAGCTCGCGCCGGGCGGCCGCGGAGGGCGCAGGGCTCGGCGGCGCGGCGGGTGGGGGTTTCCACGTCGCTCCTCTCGCCCATCGGGTGTCTCGCAGCCGCGGCGGAGCGGGTCGCCGGTGCCGAGGAGGACGGCGCGGCGGCGGGACCGCGGTGCCGGCGGGGGGCTCGGAGCGAGAGGCCGCGGGAGGGAGCGGGGCATTCCCGAGGACCCGGAGCGGTGGGATGGGGGAGACGCGGCTGGGCCGGGGAAAAACAGCCATTCAGGGAAATGCCGCTTAAACAGTTATTAACTGCTCCAGCCGGGAGCATCGCAGCGAGGATTTCACACGAGTGTCTCGCTGAACAGCCTTCAGTGCAAGCAGCTCGTGCAGGAGCCATATCCCTCCAGCTGGCAGACGGAAAACAGAAAAAGTACAAAAAGTCACGTACTGAGGGAATTTTCTCGAAAGAAAAGCCCTCCATGCTGTGTTTACTTAAAAAAAATTATATGCCTCCTGCCTTCTTTTCCTTCCTCTTCCTTGTATTTTGGACTGGGGGAGGGGTTTTAAATACCATTAAGGTCTTCATTGTGTGATTTGTTTTGTTTATTTGCTTTTCTTTTGCATAGCACAGTAATTATGTAATGTTCTCTGGGACTAGGTGAATAAAGAATACTATTTTCGACACACAAAAATATCACAGTAAGTTTCAGAATGTGGAACAAATCTCCTTATCTGCCTTGGTGAAGATTTGAGATGTGTATTCTATTTTTTGTTAAGAACTGAAATAGCAATGTATATTCTGTTAAAGGCTCTATCTGTCCTTATGCAACCCAATTATTAGTGGTCTTAAATCTTTTTAACAAAATTAATAGCATTTGCCATCTAAGAAGAGTACATGTTTTTTATTCCCATTATTATTTCTATGGAACTGTGCCACAAATTTTCAGTATTAGCTGGAAACAGGAATTACTCTTAACAATGCTATCAGGGAGCCAATGCAGTGTATGTATTTTCATTTTACAGATAAAGAATGTGTAGTTGGCTAATGCCTTAACTAGCCAGAAGGAATCAAATCAAAACAACAACAACAAAACCCCTGTAACATAGCTGTTGCATTTTAAATCACTTATCTTCTATTGCTGAATGCAGCAATAACTTAAAGCTCAGAAAACTAAAGACACAATAACTTCGTAACAATATTATTTATTTTCTGAAAATATATTTTTCACTGTGAGTAGGGACAGAATATGGGATTTGGAGACAGTCATGGGAGGTATTTTATATCTGTTCATGTTTAGGCCAACAGGACTCTGTATCTTCCTTATATTTAGTAAATAATTTTGAAGTTTATCATTCTAAGAAAAGAAATCTCTTTATGTTCAAACATTCACAGACAATGAGTTCAGAGCATAGAAACGTAATCCAAGTTAATAACACCTGAACCATACTAAACATCACTTGGAAAGCAAACAAGAGAACCTTGCATATGCTTTAAATGTTATGCCTAACAAGGTGTTTGCAGTGTGCTCACACGATTTTGGCTTTATTTCAACCTTTAGCAGAAACATGGATATAATATGTCATGGAAATGACCTGACTTCAAGGTTATCTGCTGTTAAAGCAGTTCTCAATATAAAGGGCATTCATTTTAAGTAAGAAGAGTTCTAAATTAATTTAGCAAAGCATTTCAACTATTAAAGAAGAACTTGATCGCTGTAACTATAAAAGTACAATAAAAATGAGCTTAAAAGTGTGCAAAATAAAGTGTGTGAAAGCTTTTATAGTATAGCTACACCACTGAATGGCTTTAAAAGACAGTTATAAGCATTTAAGCTATAAAGAAAACAAAGAAGAAAGGAGGGAAGAAAGAAAGGAAGAAGAAAGATAAAATTGGAAAAGCCTTTTGTTCTGCTTATGAAAAGTGCCTGATAGATGTTTTTGTTTTGCCAATGTAGACCAATATTTTTCCTTAAATATCTGTTACATCATCTCAAGGACTGTAAATAGTGCTAATAAACATATATGCATTATCTTCTGTAAGCCATTTGCCTTGTTAAAGACAAACTGTCTCTATGTTAATAGTTTGAAATGAGAAAATTTAATTAAGAAGTAAACATATTCAGTATGTTACATGACACAGTTCTGAGACTAAGTCCAATTTTTTTTTTTATAAGTCCTTGTAAAACACTATACTCTCCTACAAGATTGGAAGTAAATTATCAGGAAGGACAATTTGTCTGCATCCAAATATAGGAGAAATATTTCCTGCCTGTTTCTCTTTTGACGAAATGATTGCTGATGCCTTATCCTATTAAAAAACTGCAGATCTCTTCTTGAAAAATACCTATTGATAATGCTCCAGAAATAATATTCTACCGTCTCACTTTTTGATTGTTTTCCTTCCCTTTTAATTAGCTTTTGGTCATTATTTTACTTCTTAAAAATTCAAACAGTTCCCCCCTAAAACCTAAAATAGGAATGTTTATCTGAATATGCTCTTTCCTCGGGTGTGATGCACTCTGTTGGAGATCATTCCATTGTGTCCTGGTGGTACCTTATTTAGATTACGTTTATTCATTTTTTACGTCTTCAAACTTGGTTAATTTGCTCTTCAAACGCTGTTTCTTTATGATGTCTGCAGTCTTCTACGTAAACTTTCAGAGCTATTGATCCATGTCAGAGCTAAACTGGAGAGGGGGAGGGTCTTTCTGTTTTGTGGCTATGTCCTTTTCTCCCAAGGTTTTGGGGACATTTTTCCATCTTGAAGTTGAGGGGGATCGCCATATCTCACTTCCATAGGCTCACGAGAGAATGGCTTTTCACATCACACTTTCAAAATCTGTCCTAAGTTGAGGCGTCAGTGTCAAATGTAAACTTTAAAATTTTTTCATAAGTAACCAGAAGATACAAAATTAGATATTTCCTTTAGAAATAACTTTTAAAATAGCCATCAGAAGAACTGGAAGACAATCCTCACTGGGTTAGATGCGCTGTTCCTGTCCATGCCCTTCGATGTTGAAGCAATATAAAAAATATCCGCAAAGAAATTCTGTTTCATTTGGAGAAAATAAGAGTGCAGGAGAAAGCCGCTAACTCATACTAACCAAAGATGAGCTTTTCAAATTTCCTTTCCACTGAATTATACCAGCCAATGCTTTGGCCTGCTGGATTTACCAGTCTCTCCATGTTGCAATTTCAAAGACATAAGAGAATCCCTCATGTGATCATGATGGAAGAAGCAACATGAATAATCCCTCTTTCCACATGTGTATAATGTCTTCACAGCATGTGTGAATTTCAGAATTAGAACAGAGTTTAATAAGCAACTAATACAAACCACTCATTCTACACATAAGGAACTCGTTATAACTAGTCACTTGCGTCACAGAAGCAAATCAATACTTTATTTCTTCAAGATCCTAAGACCTAAAATGCTTTAAAGGTGGGATAAAACATTAAGTATCTTGAGGTAAGTAAATAAAAGTTGCTGTTTACTAAGAAAAAAATACCACATAAAACAAAATCAGTTGCACCCAAACTCTTCCCTAGACACTGATAAACAAGTATCTTAGGGTTCCAGATGATAGTCCCCTCATCTCAACACAACTTGTGGTTTTCTCATAGCTTGTGTTTCATAAAGTAAACAATTTGTGTAGAGAGAATAGCTTCTGTCCAGTGAAACTGTCAAACATTTTAAAGAGGCAGGTGACCTATATGGACACTAACTGCCCATTACATGGCTACTGTTGATCTTAAACTTCTAGGTGGTTTTTCTCCCTTTATCGCCTCCTTCTATACATGACTACAATGTAAATTACTTACATCTGGCTTTCATTCTGTGGAACTTGATGAAACTTTGTCATTGAAGTTCACAAAGTTAGACCTCAAATTTTTCATGAGGTCATGTTATGTCATTTTAAATCATAATGCCTGGCCTAGAGGCGACCTCCAGAAAAGGCAAAGGGAAGCCTCAATATCACAGTCTGCTTAGATGCCCTCTACAAAGCTCGTGGCCACTTACATTCATATTTTTTTTCTCTTAGGAGAAATTAAAATGGGCTCATGATCAAAACTAAACTGTGCCTGTCAGTTTCTTCATTAGCAGCGCAGTTAACATCAATACCCCATGTCCATCCTTTTGTGAAAACAATCTTCAGGTAGAGGGCACCAGGTAAGAAAAGTTGAGGATACTGTGGCTGAATCTATTCTCTCAGGAATGCTTCTTCCTGCTTCAGAATTACACTGCAGTTAAACCTCGGAATTTGTGATATTTAATAATTTTAACATACGTGTTTCTCATTAAAAATTCTGTTATACATTTTTAGCATGAATAACCAACTAACCGCCTTTATATCTATTTTTGTGCAGCAGATAATTATTTAGGGAAAGAAAACAAAACTGTGAGAAAAGCCGCCATTTTTGATAAAGTCTATAATTTCTAGGTTTGTCTATGGTTATATACCTCTATTTACAGTTTGAATGAATGTAAATAATCACTCAAAATAATGCTTTTGAAAATCTTTCAAGAAACCAAACAAATTATAAACATTTAACTAGTCTTACACTTTTTTAAATATGCACATTCCCAACTAAAAATGGTTTCTGAGTTCTACCAACGTGGGTTCAGATTTCCTCTCAGTGTTTATTGTCTATATGTTCTTTTTTTTTTTTTTTTTGAGACGGAGTTTCGCTCTTGTTACCCAGGCTGGAGTGCAATGGCGCATTCTTGGCTCACTGCAACCTCCGCCTCCTGGGTTCAAGCAATTCTCCTGCCTCAGCCTCCCGAGTAGCTGGCACGTGCCACCATGCCCAGCTAATTTTTGTATTTTTAGTAGAGACGGGGTTTCACCATGTTGACCAGAATGGTCTCGATCTCTTGACCTCGTGATCCACCCGCCTCGGCCTGCCAAAGTGCTGGGATTACAGGCGTGAGCCACCGCGCCCGGCCCTATATGTTCTTAAGCAAGTGACTGACCCTTCCTAGACCTCACCCACTTTTCCTGTAAATAACGGTTCCTGTTTTATATTTTGTGCAGATGCAGTGAGATAATGCATATAAATGCTTGATCACAGTGTGAGTGTTTAGTAGTGTTCAATGCAATCTAACTCACTTTTATCATCATTTATCCCTGTCTGTGATGCATGGACCTGAGGCTTTGCAAAATTAAGATGGAATGAAAAGGGAAGTCTCGTTAAACCTTATAGGGATATTTTTAGGAGAATGCATGGGAATATTCTGAGCTTCTCCTGAGGCAAACTGTGGTAAGTATACTCTGTGGGTATTGAGGAATTAAGAACTAACATTTGAAAGAAAAACTGGAATCAGTTCAAAACAAGTAGACTACATAAAGAATACACTAGGACCTTAAGACTGTATTTATGAGATATGTGTGAGAAGAGGGGCAACAGTCTAGAGTTCTGTATTTAATTCAGCAGTGTTCCAGCAGAGTTATTTTAGAAAAAGGGCTTTGGTACGACTTCAGTAGGTATGGAGCTTCCACCCATCCGAAAGTAAACTGAGCCAGGTATGTTATTCAATGGCGATTAAGTGATTCTTTATGATAATAAACTTGACTGGAGTTAATCGGGTCACAGGAGGAAGGGCTCAGTGACTTAGGTAAGGAATCCTAGTCATCACAGACCTCTGTTAGTCCCCTGGGCTCTTAGAAACCTGAGAATTAGGGGAGCATCATGGAAATCCTAGGTTGGTTAAAAAATGTGACACCACCAGAATGGTCTTGGGTCATGTCAATTGCCCCATCGTAATTATTAATAGCACACACTTTTATTATACTTTCAAAAGCTGTGTCCTTTGGATGGTAAATGATATAACTACCCTAGCTAAAGAGTAATATGAAGACCTTAGATCTGATATCAAGTTAAGAATCATGACTGGGTAACTGGGAAGGTGCAAGATGAAAGATCATTTAAGAGTCTTATAACCGGTCAGAATTTTGTTGGGAGGTTATTTGAGGTTAGATAAAAGAAAATTTTGATCCCAAGTCAGAGTGTTCTAAATTCAGAGAGTAGGAATCAGCTCACATTCTCTTTGGAGATGCCTATAGGTCCTGTGGAAGTAACCCCAATGGCTGGGCTGAATCATCAGTTAGTCTTGGTAATTGCTAAGATTGGGCAAAGACACTTTAGATTTAAGGAAACATGGGTACAGGAAACTATACTTTGGAAACTGCACTGCAGTTTAAGAAGGAGGAAAAAAAAAGATAAAGTAAGTCTTCAAAATATCCTGGGATTTGTGCTGTATTTGGAGGACTTGGTTACTAATCGTAAAAATCGTGTTTGCTGCTCCATAGTGAGAGTGGCGAATGTGTGTGTTGTGTACATGTGTGCACGTGCACAGGCATGATGTGCTGTGACGGTGAATTTCAGGGATGTGATAGAACTGGGGAGAAGGGAGTAAATGTAGGATTAAAGGGAAAACTGTAGCTGGCACTAATTTCGTTGCAATCTTTTATCCAGACAACGTGACTGGACCACACGTGCTAGATACCCTCATTCTCCAAGCAAGATATACAAGCCTTCTGTACTCTATGGGGCCCTCTCTTCCCATACTGCTCCAAACCTTCTCTATCAGTTCTCTCCATTACGCCTTAGAGTTCTCTCTTCTTCTTCTCCTTCTTTGTTTTTTTTTTTTTTTGAGATAAAGTCCCACTCTGTGGTCCAGGCTGGAGTGCAGTGGCACGAACTCAGCTCACTGCAACCTCCACCTCTCAGATTCAAGCGATTTTCCTCCCTCAGCCTCCTGAGTAGCTGGGACTACAGGCATGTGTCACCATGTCTGGCTAATTTTTGTATTTTTGTTTATTTATTTATTTTAGTAGAGACAGGATTTCACCATGTTGACCAGGTTGGTCTCGAACTCCTGACCTTAGGAAATCCACCTGCCTCGGCCTCCCAAAGTGCTGGGATTACAGGCCTGAGCCATCATGCCCGGCCTAGAGTTATCTCTTCTAAGATTAAAGACATAGAGAAACTTCTAACTTCTCTATGTCTTCTCCCTCTTCAGTAAATATTCTCTCTCTCAATCTCTCTCTCTCTCTCTCTCTCTCTGTCTCTCTCTCTCTCTCTCTCTCTCACACACACACACACACACACACACACACACACACACACACACAGACTCTCTCTCTCTCTCTCTGTTCTTAATAGAGATACACTCTCTGGATGATACTACATGCCTAGGATCTTTCTTCATGGATGGAGACCACTCTTGGTCTCACACTCCAAATAACTAAAGGTTAGAACCTCCAGACCTGACTTCTCCACCTTGAATGTCCATTTGAGACTCACTTCCATCAACTTAGATGGTACATGTCTATTCTTATTCATCACAGACTCTTTCCTTTATCTCATCATCGCTACCCTGTGATTTGTTCTCATTACTTAGTTACTTCAACCTTCAGTTGGATGTTGCTGTAAAAGCTCTGCTGTCTCAGAGCTGTGGCTTCATAGAAAATAAACATATGTTCATCCTGCTTCAGCCACACACTTCCATTGTCTCATAATAAGCTTTCCTATTTCCTAGGACTATTACACATTGGAAATAATAAATTTAGACCCCAAATCTTACCAAAACATTTTACCCTTTCTTTCTCTGTACTCAATTACACCCAAGACATTAGGAGGTCAACAGTTTCACAAACTTCATCCCAGTTTCTCTTCTGACATTTCTACTTGTATCGTTTTATCCCTTTCTTCATTTCTTTCTCTCTCACACTTAGATTCAACATCCTATTAGTTCAACCAGTCTTGGCCTCACTCTTTATGTCAGAAGACCAGGATTCTGCAAGCTTCTGAGTACTTGTATGCTAACATTCGTTTAGAAACAAAGAAAGCAAGCATAGGATTGGTCCACAGGCCCACCACATGTACGGTTTTATTTATGACCTAATCTCTATCATCCTCCAATCTGGCCAACGATGGTGGCATTTCAGCTCCCCATGCATTGGTGTGTTGACGAACTTCTTCAAGGGGGCCCAGATATTCTTCCAATCAAGGATTTTTTTGTGGTGAATTACAATCTGTTGGTATTGGAGGAATAACGGTCTCATATTAGAGACACAAATTGGAATTAACTCAAAACAATAAAACTTACTGACACTAGGGCCTTGAGACTGCATTCATGAAATGTATATGAGAAGAGGACCAAAGCAACAAGCCAGAATGCTGTATTTGATTAAGCTGTGTTCTAGCACAGTTTTAGTGGAAAGGGGCTTTGGTGTGACTCTAGTATGTATAGAGGTCCTATGTGTCTAAGGATGTGATAAGAGGAATTTTTTTATTTTGTGATGACCTAAGTCACGTTTCTGTTGATCAGATCTAAAGTCTTTTATGTTTCTTCCCAGTTGTATATATTGGGTAATACTACATATCAGTTGTTACCTATTTAGTTTCTAGGGCCATCACGGATTAATGGGCCACAAGCAGAGATCCATACAGATTAAAACCGCTGGATGGCCGTGGCATTATTTGGCTGCCATGAAGAAGTCATCCCCATTGAAAAAAAGAGTCCATTGCAATGGTGCACTACAGAAAGGTGACTCCACAGAGCTGGCTTTATGGAAGCTATTGATCCTTCCCTGGTACTTGGTAATGTCTTAGCGAATGGGGTGTCTTCTGAGCCCTCCCAGGGAACATTGAGAAAGTAAATGTGTTTTGCATAATAAACACATATGGCATTCCTATTTTCCTGAATCTTTGATAACTTTCTCCATATCATACTATGGAAGTTTATCATTTTAACTTCCTTGAATGTAAGCCATCTTTAACACGTTTCCGTTACCCAGCCAACCAAACTCTTAGAGCCACTTTCAACTTCTAACGCTAGCGTGGTAAATCTTGAATCTCATTTAGTGAACCACTTTAAGAAATTAATGAAAATGTAATTAACATGATTATTATTTAAAATTTCTTAACACACAAAAAAATAAGAACTGTCTTAATATTAAGGAGGACATCTATTATATATCAAAATCCAGTATCATAACAGCAAAATGTTGATGTGTGCCTCTGAGTTTGGGACTTAGAAAAAAAACGCCCACAACCTTCAGTATCATTCAACATTGTATTCGAGGTACTAGCTAATAGCACATTAAATCAAGAATAATGAATAAAATATATAAGAATCAAAAAAATTGAAATAAGACTGATAATATTTGCAGTGGATATCATTATATATGTGGAAAATCTAAAGATAAATTGTCTGAATTTATACATAAATTTTGAAAAACTATTGCATATAAGGTCAGTGTATCAAACCAATTGTGTTTCCATATTCTAGCAACAAAGATTGACTATTAAAATAGTTTAAAAAGATACAATTTACAAGAGAATAAAATTACCAAACGCTTATGAATAAATCTAATAAAAAAGTGCAGGATCTCTACATAGAAAACTATTAATGTGTTGAGAGAAATACAAGAAAGACTAAATAAAATAAAGATATTTTCATCTTCATTGACTGCAAGACACATGAGTTTAAGTGTTTATGCAACCCAAGAAAAATCTCAAGAGGTCATTTATGATGAGTGACAAGCAATTTTATATTTCTTCTGGAAATTTTTGAGGATAAAGAATAGCATTTTTTTTTAAGAAGTGATATTACCTTAGTCAATTTGGGCTGCTACAGGAGAATACCATAAGCTGGGTGGCTTACAAACAACAGAAATTTATTCCCCACAACTCTGGAGGCTGGGAAATCCAAGATGAAGCTGCTGTCAGATGGTGAGGGAACACTTTCTGGTTCATAGATTATTGTCTTCTTACTGTGTCTCTACCTGAATATACATGGTAAAAGAGCTCTCTGGGGTCTCTTTTATAAGACACCAATTCCATTCATGAGGTGTTCACTTTCATAACCCAGTCATATTCTAAAGGGAGCACTTCCAAATGCCATCATACTGGGGATTACACTGTAACATATGAATTTTGGAGGGGACACAAATATTCAGACTATAGCAGCCATGAAGTCTTAATCTATTAGTTTTCAAGACAATATGAAGAATTGTAAGGACATTGTCATATTAGTATGAGGTTATAGTAATGGATGAATGATATCAAAAGAGAGAATTTAGACATCTGAATGCTGTATGTGGACTTTTATATATAACAAAGATGAGATTTGAAGTAAATAGTCAAAGGAAGGTATTTTCTTTTTTTTTAAGTGATTTTTTAAAAAAATTATTTTCTTTATATTTGACAATGATGATAAATTCATGAACCTCAAAAGTGAAAAGATATAAATGTTTAAAGTTTTTTTAATTGCATTTTAGGTTTTGGGGTACATGTGAAGAACATGTAAGATTGTTGCATAGGTACACACATGGCAGTATGATTTGCTGCCTTCCTAAAGGAAGGTATTTTCTATAAATGATGCTTGGTCATTTGGAAGGCTCCATGGAAACAAAGGAAAATATGATTCCTAACTTGAAACTCTGTTCAGAAAGAATATATAGATTGATTATAATCTAAATGAGAACACCAAAACATTAACATTCTTAGACAATAATATAGAGGAAAATACTCTTGATTTTGGTATACAGAAGTATTGCTTAAATGGGTTAAAAAAAACCACCCATAAAGGAAAAAATCGACAAATTGGACTCCACTAAAATTAAGAAGTTCTGTTCACCAAAGGGTACCATTAAGAATGAAAGATGTAGAGTAGAATAGAAAAGCTCATATTCAGAATATGTTAAAAATTTCCACAGATCAATAAGAAAAGATGTACTATTTTTGAAAATCAGCGAAACACTTTACATTCACTTCACAAAAGAGAATATCTAAAAGGTGAATAAATACATGAAGACATTTCGTCTCTTTAGTAGCAACTCAAATGTAAACGGAAGCACAGTGAGATAGTATGCTCCTGTTAGAATAGCCGAATTTAGAAGATTGTTGTTTTCAAGTATTGATATGGATGTGAAACAATATAGGAATGCTTATGCAATTTGGTGGGAATACCACCAAATTAGTACTAGCACTCTGGAACTCAGTTTAACATATCTGCTAAGTGTAAGATGTACTTACACTATGAACTCCACTTCCATTCCTGGGTATATATGCAATAGGAATTTGTGTAGCTGTACACTAAGAAACTTACGTAAGAATATCACAATAATTACGTGGCATAATCCACGGTGATTACCTTTAAGAACTTAAAACTGTAAATAATCCTGATGTCTATCTACAGCAGAATAGGTTAATAAGTTGTGGCATATTCATATAATTAAATATCAGACATCAAAGAAAATTAACAAATATAGCCATAGATAAGAAACCTGATAAAAATCTCATAAACATATCGAACACAGGACATTAGACCCAGGAGAGCACATACTGTATGGTACCATTCAATCAAATTGTAAAACCACGTAGAGCTATACTATGGTGATAGAAATAAGTACTGGAAAAGTGAAAGGGATGTCATGTGGATAGATGTCCAACGAGTCTCATCATATTCTATTTCTTGATCTGGGAACTGGCTATATGAGTATTCACTGTGTTGATTTGTTGATCTGGACATTTATGTTTTCTGCAGTTTTCTTTAATAACAAATAAAAGAAATTCAAAACCGTTACCATTAAACTGATATCATGAAACATTCATTCTTAGTAGTCTCAAATGGGCCTTTGATGTGGCTTGTAGCTCTATTATTTTAATAGCAATAATGATACATATATCAACTTTATTATTTTCATAGTAAGAATCATAAACCTATTAGTCCCTTACTTGGTTCACTCCACACTCGCCACAGTTACTATTTCATACTCTTGCCAGCTTCCTCTTCCTTCAGCCTCAAGAGTTCTCCTTATGTGATATAAAGACACCCACTACTGCTGCTCTAAATATTCAGTAGACGCTATGGGAGGAAAACTCCTCCAGCTTTCTGTCACCAAACACACAAACTTATCTGCAGGGGTGAAGCTAGTATTATAAGACCACTAATTTGTTAGCAAGGATTAAATTATGTTCAGAGTGATGAAACCTCCCAAATAACACCGTAAGCAAGATTGAACTTCATCTACCTGTCACACAACATTTGGAGGTCAGAGATACAGGGCTTTTCTGACACTCCGCTCTTTGAAGTCTGAGAGAGGTTGAATGTGGTCCTTGTCTTTGTGATTCAACGTGGCCACATCTACATTCCAGACAGCAGACTCCAAGGAAGGGGAGGGCAAAGGACCAGCATGAAGGTGAGCACAGGACTTGAGACGGCTGCTGCAGCTTCTCCAGGGCTGGTTTCCAGCTTTTGTGATGATATATGGCTCACCAACACAGACGCTGTTGGTGTCACCTTATTGACCAGATGGTCCACATGGGCAGGATTCAGGCTGTTCTCTGATGGCTTTCTCGTTTATAATACATCCATTTTCCATTCACTACTTAATCCATTATAATCTGGATTGAGCCAGCACAAAATTCACTGAAACTTATTTCATCAAGGTGACTAAAAACGTTCTTGCAAAATAAACCAGTGGGTATTTTTCATGTCTTATCTAATTGGAGCTCTCAACATAATTTAACTCTGATGGCCAACTCATGCATCTAAAACTTTATTTTCCCTTGATTTTTAATCGTCGCTGTCTTCTATTCTCTTCCTATTTCCATGGCTGTCCCCAGTGTATTTTCCGAATGCCCTCTTTTTCTACCCTTCATTCTATGCTAGTACTTTGGAGAACTATGTCCTATGCTGTATTCTTTTCATTCTTTACCCAAGCCTTGACAATCTCAGCCATTTCAGTTTCCGTTATGTCACTGAGAATCTCTAAGTATACATCTTTAATTCAAAACTTCTCTTCTGAGATCTAGGACCATCTGACTATTGAAAATATTCAGTTTAATATTTCCCAGGCACATCATACTCCACATGCCCAGGACTTATCTTGTGATCTTCCCAAATCTGTACTTATTTTGCTGTTTACTAACTCAGCAGTGGCATTCTATTGCAAATCATTCTGCAATTAAGAGAGCTTCAAATCATCTTGCGTTCTTCTTTTATCCCCCATTTCCAATGAATCAACAAGTCCTGTTGATTTATCCTGTCATTACTATTTGAATTTCAACACTTACCATCAACACCAGGCTACCTAGATTACCACACAACCTTTGAATGTGATTTTCTATCTTTCCTGTTGCTTTACTCCATAGCTTTTCCAACCTGCAGTAATAAGGAGCTTCCAGAACTGCCAATCAAATACTGTCTCTCTTTCAACATGATCGCTGGAATAATTGCCATAACATTTTGGGGTGCCATTCCTGCGTAGCTCTTTAGCTTTACCTCTTGCCATCGATACATTTAATTTTATCTTTATTTTTTATCTGATAAAAAAAGAATCCATGCTTTGTCCGCACAAAAGACGTTTTCTCTCCCAGAGCAACGTTTCTACCTCCACCTCTGCCACTTCTAGTTTTCACTTGGATTACTCTGAATCAACATAAAGATTACACTTGAATATCACTTCAAAAACTCTTCCTGACCACTCTGTGCCATAGTACACCTATTCCGTGCTTCCAATCACCTGCATTTCTTTTATAAAACTTGTCATACTCTGTGATAATTGCTTATTAATATTCTGTTTTTCATTGCAGACTATTAGCTCTGTGTGTTCAGAATTTGAGTTACTTTGCTCAATATTTTCCCTTTAGTACACAGTTTAGTGTCTGTCAGAAAAAAAACCTGTCCCTGAGAAGGAGTAGTGAATACAGCACAAGAAATGGATACCTAGAAACTGTATGTACTTTTGTTCAATGCCAAGACTATTGCTAAGATGAACAATTGCTTATTTAATAATGAAACTGTTCTAAATCTGTTATTCTTGCATCAAAAGCTTTTAGAATATTTTTCACATCTGTGGTTAAAAATATATGAAGAGACAAAGTCACAAAGACAACCTAATGAGAAAGGATAGTATTTTCAACAGATGTTTCTTTCGCAACTAGAACTCCATACAATCAATAATGTATTTAGATGTACACATTACACTATTCACAAAAATTATCTCAAAAGAGTAATAGACATTAATGTCAAATTCAAAACTATAAAACTTCTAGAAGAAAACATGAGAAAAGTAATGAGATCTTGGGTTTAAGAATTAAATTTTCAGATACAATACCTATTCATAAAAGAAAAAAAGTTGTTACACTTTATTAAAATGAAAAAAAATTTGCCTTGTAAAAGACATTGTTAAGAGAATAGGCAAGCTTCCGACTGACAGACACTATCTGAGAAACATATATTTAATAAAGAACTTGTATCCACAAGATACAGAAAACTCTTAAATCTTAATCACAAAAAAATAACCAAATGAAAACATGAGAAAGCGTCTGAACAGAAAACTCACACTAAAGAGGATATACATATTGCAATTAAGTATATGAAAAGATACTAAACATTATTTGCCATTTGGGAAATGCAAACTAAAATAATAATAAGATACTGTTAAACTTATTAGAATGGCTAAAATCCAAAAACCTGACAATATCAATTGCTGGTGTAGTTGCAGGGAAACAGAAAATCTCATCCATTGTTTCTAGAACTGCAATATGGTACAGGTCTGTTGGAAGACAGTTTGGCAGCTCATATTAGAGCTAAATGATGTCTTTCTTATGATTCTTATAACTGTGTTCTTAGGTATTTACCCAATTCATTTGAAAATGTATGCCCACACACAAAACCAGCAAGCAAAAGTGCTATCAGAAACTTCACTCATAATAGCTGGAAGAACTAAAATGTCCTTTGATAGCTGAATGGATAAACAAACTGTCACAGCCAATGGCATACTCCTCAGTGGAAAAAAGGATGAAGTATTAATTTATACAACAATATGGAGGTAATCTTAAAATCCTATTGTTAAATAAATAAAGTCAGTCTGAAATGGCTACATGCTGTATGATTTCAGTTATATGACTTTTTATAAACATAACAGTGGTGACTACGGTTCAAAGTGGGTGGGAAGGTGGAACAAGTGAACATGAGAATTGTTTTAGGGGCCAGGCATGCTGGCTCATGCACGTAACCCTAGCACTTTGAGAGGTCAAGGTGGGCGGATCACCTGAGGTCAGGAGTTCAAGACCAGACTGGTCAACATGGTGAAACCCATCTCTACTAAAAATAAAAATAAAAAAAATTAGCTAGGCCTGGTGGCACACACCTGTAATCCCAGCTACTCAGGAGGCTGAGGCAGGAGAATCATCCAACTGGAAGATGGGGGTTGCAGTGAGCTGAGATCGCATCACGGCACTCCAGCCTGGGCGATGGAGCAAGACTCTATCTCAAAAAAATAAAAAGGAATTTATTTAGGGTGGTGAAACTATTCCAAATTACACTATGATGATGAATTATATAAAAAGTGTATCTTTGAAAACCCATAGAACTTTACAGCATAAAGACTGAACTTCAGTTACGCAAATTTTAAAAAATTAGTTATGAGTTTAGTGATCCCAGGATGGAAAGCAGACTATGGCAAAAGAATTTACTGCAAATGTTGGAAACAACGTCACTGAATGGGGTGAGGAATAGGTGCCAAAGTAAGTAAATTTAGAAATAAGTAGTATATAGGATTAAAAGGAAAGGAAATATGCACAAGGACTGTCTTCAGCTAAAAAGTTGAAAAAGTTGTTTCCATGGGATTTAATAATTCTGAAACCACTATGTGTATACTAGAATTAAACAATTAAATAAATGGAAAGAAGACGTTTGGAAGCTAAGTTTCTCACTATTAGAGTGGAAGAGTACAAATATGCAAGAGAGAAAGCTAGAATGATCCATGTGATCATGGATTACAGTTAGAGGCATCCAATGGATTTATGTTTAAATTAGGATAAATACAGTTGATTACATATAGAAATAAGTATCTATGTGTATATGTGTGTGTGTGTAGAAATGGTTAGTATACACTTATATATCTTTGCTTTGCAGTTGAGAAACCCTAGCTGCAAAAGTAACACAGTAGCAATGAGTACAGTTACTGCTCAGAGGTGAGTTTCTAATGCCATTTTTAATAAAATTAATAAGGGCTTCTTGGAGAATTTCTAGGATTGGAGTGTTGGAATTCACCTGGAGTAGCTGGAAAAATATTAAATATTAGGAAAAGTTATAGATTGTAATCTCAAACCTTTTGGAAGGCCAAAAGCTTTTATTGGGACAGGCTGAAGGCAGCTGCCTCATTTACATCAGCGTAGGAAAGAGAGAGGATAAGAGGCTTTCCCAGTTTAAGTCTGTTTACCCCACATCCCTTTGTCTCTACTGTAACTGTTTACTCATGTAAATTTTGTGCTGGATGGTCCTCTCAGGGGGAGAGCAAAAGGAAATTACCCCTTAGTAGTGTTTACTCTGGGCCTGGAACCTAAAGATTTTATCAGTCGTAACGCCATTCTGTTAACCATGTTTATTGTCCACAGGTATGTTGACTTAGAACCTCTGTTGTAAAATCTTGGCTGAATAAATGTGTCGAAGAACAGGGAGTCTTGGTCGATTGGTTGCATTTTGTCCCCTGAAAGCTGCTGACAACCATCCCTAGCCCACTTGAATCACTGTAACGGTGTGAGAGTGTATTTATTCATCTGTTGTTGGGTTAGGGTCTGCAGGTCAGACCTCCGCAGGTGGCGGTCAACGTCTCACTGGAGCAAAAAATACACAATTAAGCCTGGAGCATCTTGTAGTATCAGCAGAGAGTGAAGAAGTGCTTAAAACAACAAGAATGATGAAGACATGTTAAAGAGACACAGGAGCCAACTGAAATAATTCTTAATAACCAAAATTGAAAAAATTTAACAAAATTAAGCCAAATAGTATTGTGTGATAAACCTAAGTATAAAATAGATGTATTTGATTTTGTACTTTCATAGATTCTTGATATGATATGGTGTGATGAGAATATCTTCATACTTCTGTGGTCTTTTTCCACTAAGTCCATAATCTAAGTCTAATCATGAGAAAATCATCATATGAATGTGTACTGAAAGACATTTTACAATTGTCTGACATTAGTATTCAAAACTGTCAAGTTAATAAAAAAAAGGAAGGTCTGAAAAATTATCACAACCTAAGAAAATATGATGAATGAATGCATTGTGGCATACTGAATTGGATCCTGGAAGAAAAATGAAATTAGTTAAAAACCAAGGAAATCTGAAAAAAATATAAGCTCTACCAAAAGATAATTTATCAACATTTGTTGATTAAGTATAACCAGATAATTATATTAATGTAAGACATTAACAGTAAGATAATTAGGTGTGGGGTATATATATGAACTCTCTGCACTAACATTGCATATTTTCTGTAAATCTAAATCTGTTCCAAAATTAAAAATGTTTACTTAAAAATACACAAAGAGTGATGTAAGCAAGATGTTGGAATAGCAGTCTCTATCATTTGTCCCCTCAAAGTAACATCATTTTGAAAAGCCATCCATGCATGAAAATATCTTCATGAGAGCACAGAATTCCAGTGAGTGACTACAGCACCTGGGTGGAGCACAGAAACGAGGAGAGATACATTGAAGAGGGCAGGAAGCACAGATTCACATTCTTTATGTCACCTCTCCCCTAAGACCACAAAGCCACAGCACAGAGATCCCGCCATGAATGAGGAGGATAGTGAAGTGAGTCCCCAGCTACTGTAGACCCTGGCACCAGGCCAGCCTCCCTGGATCCAAGTTCCAGGCCTGCCCCTGTAGACCCAGGCTCTAGGCTTGTGCTAGCATCAAGCTAGCCCCTAAAGAACCATGCGTTAGGCACAGCCTGTACCATGCTGGCCCCTAATCTAGATTCAAGGACTGCCCCAGCTCCAGCCCAATTCTCATAGACCCAGGCTGCAGGCTGGTTCCACGGACCCAGGCCCTACTCTGCTCCCACAGAATTAGGCTTCAGAACTTCCCTTGCAGATCCAGGCACCAGGCCTACCACAGAGAACTCTGGCACCAGATACTTCCTCACGGAGTCAGGATCTAGGCCTGCACCCACAGACTTAGATTCCAGGTCTGCCCTCAGGCCAAAGCCACCTTTCCCTCCACCCAGGAGTCAGGAAGACTTACTCAAGAGCTATCTTCTCCAGCAAGCTCAACCATAGGCTCACTAATCAGCTTGCCAGGAATCTCTGGATTGGCTGACTACTAGAGGGTTTTCTTTGACAAAGTGTGTTGTAAATACTGAAGAGGTGCCTACTTCTTTAAACGTACAGGAACTGGCACAAAGACATAAGGATCATAAATAAACAGGGAAACATGACACCACTAAGGGATCAAAGCAGGGCTTCTGGCGGATCATGGGCAACAGGAGGCAGGACTAGATTGCAGCTCCGACTCAGATGGACAGACCTGTGTGGAGGCTCGTATCATGAACTTTTGCTGCAGAACAACTGCAGGAATACATCAGGAAACCTGAGAGGAACCACAGATCCCCTGAAGGAAGCAGATTGCTCCTGTAGGACCTGGGAGACACTCCAAATACTGTAAGTGCCCAAACTGGAAGGGGAAAGGGGAGACTGTCCTCCCTGGAAGACACATCCCCACTGGGGAAACTGAAGACCTGGATTGTGGGAGAAGATTCTGACCTTACCTGTAGCTAAGTCAATTTAAAGAGCCAAGCAAAATACAGGGGTAGAGGAAGCAATGGGAAAAGCCCTGGGAGCTCTCTGCGCTCCCTAGGAAGCTGTTTTTGCCTGGCTTCGCAGGGGTCCTTTGTGAGGATGGTCAGAGGCACTGGAAAAAGGCTAGAGGCAGAAGAAAATTTCCAGCTGAACTTTCTGACAATTTAAACTGATTCAGAAGCCTCCTGGCCAGAACTTGAGTGAGAGTGTGAATGTGGTGTGCAGACTCTACAGGTGGGGGAAGAAGGAAAGCCACTGCTGGGAGGTGTCTGGTCTGGGGCAAGTTCTCAGTCCTGCTCCTCCATTGCCTGGAAACAGACTTGGTGCTCTTGCAGGGAGCACAGTGGGAGTGAGACGGCCCTTTGGATTGTGTGAAAGCTAGGTGAGGCCTGTGACTGCCAGCTTTCTTCCACTGCCCTGACACCATGCATGACGCAGTAGAGACAGCCATAATCCTCCAAAAAGCATAACTTCATTGACTTGAGAACCTTACCCCCATCCCCCACAGCAGCTGCAGAAACTTCTGCCCAAGGAGAGTCTGAGCATAGACATGCCTAACCCTGCCCACACCTCATAGTCCTTCCCTACCCACCCTGGTAACTGAAGACAAAGGGCATATAATCTTGGGAGTTCTATGGCTCTTCCGATCACCTGTTCCTCCCCATACTACCACAGCTGATGCTCTCTGGAAAGTGCCACCTTCTTGTAGGAGGCCAACCAGCACAAAAATAGTGAATTAAACCGCCAAAGCTAAGAACCCTCATGGAGTCCATTTTACCCCCTTGCCACCTCCACTGGAACGGGTGCTGGAATCCATGGCTGCGAGACTCATAGAGGGTTCACATCACAGGACTCTGTAGACAACCCCCAGTACTGGCCTGGAGCTGGATAGACTTGCTGGGTGGCTAGATCCAAAAGAGAGATAACAATCACTACAGCTCAGCTCTCAAAAAGCCACATCCATAGGAAAAGGAGGAGAGTACTACATCAAGGGAACACCCTGTGGTACAAAACAATCTGAACAACAGCCTTCAGCCCTAGACCTTCTCTCTGACAGAGCCTACCTAAATAAGAAGGAACCAGAAAACAAACGCTGGTAATATGACAAAACAAGCTTCTTTAACACCTCCAGAAAATTGCACTAGCTCACCAGCAATGGACCCAACCCAAGAAGAAATCCCTGATTTATCAAAAAAAGAATTCAGGAGGTTAGTTATTAAGCTAATCAGGGAGGCACCAAAGAAAGGCAAAGCCCAATGTAAGGAAATCCAAAAAATGATACAAGAATTGAAAAGAGAAATATTCAAGGAAATAGATAGCATTAATTAAAAAAAAACATTCAAAACTTCAGGACACAATGAATGCACCTATAGAAATGCAAAATGCTCTGGAAAGTCTCAGTAATAGAATGGCATAGAAATTCAGAGCTCAAAGACAAGGTCTTTGAATTAACCTGATCCAACAGACAAACAAAAAAAAGCGTATGAAAATGTGAACAAAATCTCCAAGAAGTCTGGGATTATGTTAAATGAACAAACCTAAGAATAATCAGTGTTCCTGAGGAAAAAGAGAAATCTTAGAGTTTGGAAAACATATTTGGGAAAATAATCAAGGAAAACTTCCCGATATTGCTAGTGACCAAGATTTCCAAATACAAGAAGCACAGAGAACACCTGGGAAATTCATCACAAGATCGTTGCCTATACAGATTGCCATCAGGCTATCTGAAGTTAAGATGAAGGAAGAATCTTACAAGCCGTGAGTCAAAACCACTAGGTAACCTATAAAGGAAAATCTATCAGATTAACAGCAGATTTATCAGCAGAAACCCTGGAAGCTAGAAGGGATAGGGGCCCTATCTTCAGCCTCCTCAAACAAAACAATTACCAGCCAATAATTTTGTATGCAGTGAAAGTAAGCGTCATATAGAAAGGAAAGATACAGTCTTTTTCAGACGAACAAATGCTGAGAGAATTCACCACTACTAAGCCACCGCTACAAGAACTGCTAACAGGAGCTCTAAATCTTGAAATAAATCTTGGAAACACATCAAAATGGAACCTCTTTAAAGCATAAATCTCACAGGGCCTATAAAAGGAAAAAAAGAAAAAAACAATAAGAAACCCAAAGAACAAAAAAACCAAGGTACATAGGTAACAAACAGCACAATGATGGAATGGTATATCACATCTCAATACTAACATTGAATGTAAATGGCCTAAATGCTCTGCTTAAAAGATACAGAATAGCAGAATGAAAAAGAATAAACCAGTGAACTATCTGCTGCCTTCAAGAGACTCACCTAACATACAAAGACTTGCATAAACTTAAGGTAAAGGTGTGGTGGGTAGGGGGGAGACATTTCATGCAAATGGACACCAAAAGTGAGCAGGAGTAGCTATTCTTATATCAAATAAAAGAAACTTTAAAGCAACAGCAGTTAAGAAAAAAGACATCATATAATGATAAAAAGACCTTGTCCAACAGAAAAATATCACAATCCTAAAAGTATACGCACCTAATAATAGAACTACCAAATTTATAAAACAATTACTACTAGACCTAAGAAATAAGATAGCAATAATAGTGGGGGACTGCAATACTTCACTGACAGCACTAGACAGGTCATTAGACAGAAAGTCAACAAAGAAACAATGGATTTAAACTGCATCCTGGAACAAATAGACTTAACAGATTTCCATCCAACAACTGCAGAATATACATTCTATTCAGCAGTGCATGGAACTTTCTTCAAGACAGACCATATGATAGGCCACAAAACAAGCCTCAATAGATGTAAGTAAATTGAAATTAGAGCAAGTACTCTCTCAGACCATAGCGGAATAAAACTGGAAATCAACTCCAAAAGGAACCTTCAAATACATGGAAATTAAATGATCTGCTTCTGAATGAGTATTGGGTCAAAAAT
Source organism: Alouatta palliata (assembly GCA_004027835.1). Taxonomy (NCBI): domain Eukaryota; kingdom Metazoa; phylum Chordata; class Mammalia; order Primates; family Atelidae; genus Alouatta; species Alouatta palliata. The sequence continues at coordinate 24,552 of PVKV010011312.1, forward strand.
GAAATCAAAATGGAAATAAAAAAATTCTTCTAACTGAACAACAATAGTGACACACCTATCAAAACCTCTGGGACACAGCAAAGGCAGTGCTAAGAGGAAAGTTTACAGCCCTAAATTCTTACATCAAAAAGTCTGAAAGAGCACAAATAGACAATCGAAGGCAACACCTCAAAAAACTAGAGAAACAAGAAAAATCAAACCCAAACCCAGCAGAAGAAATGAAATAACCAAGATCAGAACAGAACTAAATGAAACTGAAACAACAAAATACAAAAGATAAATAAAATAAAAAGCTGATTCTTTAAAAAGATACAATTGATAGACCATTAGCAAGACTAATCAAGTAAAGAAGAGAGAAAATCCAAATAAGCTCAAGAAGAAATGAAATGGGAGATATTACAGTTGGAATCACAGAAATACAAAAGATCATTCAAGTCTGCTATGAACACCTTTATGCACATAAACTAGAAAATTATATCCCAGATAAACACAGATGCTAAACCCTGAACAGGATACTAGCTAACTGAATCCAACAACGGATCAAAAAGACAATTCACCATGACCAAATGGGTTTTACAACAGGGATGCAAAAATGATTTAACAGATGCAAATCAATAAAGGGGATACACCACATAACAGAATTAAAAACAAAAATCACACGATCATCTTAATAGATGCAGAAAAAGCATTCAGTAAAATCCAGAATCTCTTTATGATTAAAACTCTCAGCAAAATTGGCATACAAGGGACATACCTTAATGTAATAAAAGCCAACTATGACAAACCCACAGCCAACATAATACTGAATAAGAAAAGGTTGAAAGCATTACTCTGAGAACTAGAACAAAACAAGGATGCCCACTCTCACCACTCCTCTTCAACATAGTACTGGAAGTCCTAGTCAGAGCAATCGGACAAGAGAAAGAAATAAAGGCCATCAAAACTGGTAAAGACGAAGTCAAACTTAGTGTTTGCTGATGATATGATTGTTTACCTTGAAAACCCTAAGGACTTCTCCAGAAACCTCTTAGAACTGATTGAAAAATTTGGCAAAGTTTCCAGATACAAGACGAATGTGCACAAATCAGTAGCTCTTCTCTGCACCAACAACGACCAAGTGGAGAATCAAATCAAGGACTCAGCCTCTTTTACAATAGCTGCAATAAAAAAAAAAAAATGCTTCAGAATATACCTAATCAGGGAGTTGAAAGACCTCTACAAGGAAAACTACAAAACAGTGTTGAAAGAAATCATAGATAACACAAACAAATGGAAACACATCCCATGCTCATGGATGGGTAGAATCAATATTGTGAAGATAACTATACTGCCAAAAGCAATCTTCAAATTCAATGTAATTTCTATCAAAATACCACCATCATTCTTTACAGAATTAGAAAAGGCAATTCTAAAATTCATATGGAACCAAAAAAGAGTGGACATAGCCAAAGTACGTCTAAGCAAAAAGAACAAATCTGGAGACAGTACACTACCTGATTTCAAACTACACTATAAAGCCATAGTCACCCAAACAGTGTGGTACTGGTATGAAAATAGACACTTAGACCATTGGAACAGAGAATAGAGAACCCAGAAATAAACCCAAATACTATGGCTGGCCAACTGATTTTTGACAAAGCAACAAAAACAAAGTGGGGAAAGTACACGCTTTTCAACAAATGCCGCTGGGACCATTTGCTAGCCACATGTAGGAGAATGACACTGGATCCTCATCTCTCACCTTATACAAAAATCAACTCAAGATGGATTACAGACTTCTACCGAAGACCTGAAACTGTAAGAATTCTAGAAGATACCATTGGAAAAACCCTTCTAAACATTGGATTTCATGACAAAGAACCCAAAAGCAAATGCAATAAAAGCAAAGATAAATAGCTGGGACTGAATTAAACTAAAGAGCTTTTGCATGGCAAAAGGAACAGTTAGCAGAGAAAACAGACAACCCACAGAGTGGGAGAAAATCTTCACAATCTATATATCTGACAAAGGACTAATATCCAGAATCTACAACAAACTCAAACACATCAGTAAGAAAAAATAAACAAACAATCCCATCACTAAGTGGGCCAAGGACATGAACAGACAATTCTCAAAAGAAAGTATACTAATGGCCAACAAACATGAAAAAATGCTCAACATCACTAATGATGGGGGAAATGCAAATCAAAACCACAGTGCGATATCACTTTACTCTTGCAAGAATAGCCATAATCAAAAAATAAAAAACGGTAGATGTTGGCATGGATGTGGTGAACAGGGAACATTTCTATACCGCTGGTGGGAATGCAAACTAGTACAACCACTGTGGAAAACAGTGTGGAGATTCCTTAAAGAACTAAAAGTAGAACTACCGTTTGATCTATCAATCCCACTACTGGGTGTCTACCTAGAAGAAAAGAAGTCATTATTTGAAAAAGATACTTGCACACGTATGTTTATAGTGGCACAATTCACAGTTGCAAAATCATGGAACCAACCCAAATGCCCATCAATCAATGAGTGGATAAAGAAACTGTGGTATATACATATAATGGAATACTACGCAGTCATAAAAAGGAACGAATTAACAGCATTTTCTGTGACCTGGATGAGATTGGAGACTATTATTCTAAGTGAAGTAACTCAGTAATGGAAAACCAAAAATCACGTGTTTTCTCTGATATGTGGGATCTAAGCTATGAGGATGCAAAGCGTAAGAGTGATACAATGGACTTTGAGCACTTGGGGGGAAGACTGGGAGGGGGTGAGGGATGAAAGACTACAAATATGGTGCAGTGTATACTGCTCAGGTGATGAGTGCACCAAAATCTCACAAATCACCACTAAAGAAATTACTCATATAACTAAATACCACCTGTATGCCAATAACTTATGAAAACAAATTTGGTTATTTTTGTGAGAAGTAATGTTGGTGAGGTTTTTTTCCCCGTTGCTTTTCTTGGTACGGATGTATAGCACTGTAACATTTAATATTGGAGCTACATTAAAAGTGGTAGGATAATTTAAACTTATAAATAAGTTAGATATTTCAAAAGAAGCATTTCAATGGTTTTCACAAAGAATCAACAACAAAGTGAGAGGTAACACATAATTTCTTTGTGTTTTACTTTCGTTTTTCTTGTGAAAACTTCTGTGATTTTGCCTTTGGTATTCCGGAAATACTACAATTGTGTTAAAAAATGTGTGCCGTGAGAGTATGATAGTGCAATTGGGGGAAAAAAAAGGCAAGGAGACCCTACTTGTATTTTACTGTTTTTTGAATAAGTGAATCTTCAGTGTGGGCTTTCACTGACTTCTTTGATGTCCTTTTTAATGTAGACAATATTATAAACAGTACTAGCTGTTACAAAATCATGCAACTTGAACGTTTATGTTAAAATTCTCCATTAATTTGTCATATTATTGGAAAGAGACTTCGGATTCTGTTATGTAAGAAATAATCTTGAGGATTTTGGAGAGAATTAAGTGAGATGTACTATGTAAATGTATAATAGAGAATCTGATGAATTGAATGAGACCCATGCCCCAGCTGAAGGATTACATAAAGCTACCAGGCCACCATGAGGCAGGATTCCTCTGAAGACTAAAGGGTTTTAAAATGGTGAACGGGACACAAAGTGTAGGCAGTCTTCCGTAGAGTTATGGGGGGGAAGATGAATATACTTGCTTCAGTCATTTGTCATTTGTTGCATGGTGTAAATCTACATTCATTAATTGTATTGTCTTAAGGCTTTTTGATCCCTTGCAACAATCCCTTGAAGCAGCAAAAGGCTTCAAGAAATACCTGTTACATGATATTGAATTTACATGTCTCAGGAAGTTGGTGATGAGCATGTGACTTGCATAAAATGTATGCTGATATTTACTAATCATAGGCTACGTCGTATGGGTTACGTAACCATCAGAAGATCCAAATCTTTCGAACTACTATTATTAAGGTCACTTTAGGAAGATTATGGCCAAAACTAATGATGGAACGCATGCAGTTGTAGATGTAGAAGAATTTTTAGAAAAAAAAGTCTTTGCCATTATATTATAGAGGAAAGTTAAGAAGTTTATTCAAATACATGAAAATTACAAAAAACAAGGACACTGTTTACGTTATTTTGATTTTTCAGATGAACAACATATAGAAAATTTGTAAAATTTTGTTTTAATGCCCACAAATGTTATTTTTTAGTTTTAGAAATAATTTTATTTTGAAAATAATTATAAATACAACTGTTTTTGTATGACTACAAATTAAACCCATTTAATTTCAGTCAAGAAACCAATAGGCTAACAATATATATTTTGAATTATTCTTCTTATTATTTGAGATGGAATTTCACTCTTGTTGCCCTGGCTGGAGTGTAATGGTGTGAGCTTGGCTCACCACAACCTTTGCCTCCCGGGTTCAAGTGATTCTCCTGCCTCAGCCTCTGGAGTAGCTGGGATTACAGGCATGTGCCACCACCTCTGGATAATTTTTAAAAATATATTTTTGTAGAGATGGGGTTTCTCCATGTTGGTCAGGCTGGTCTTGAACTCCCGACCTCAGGTGATCCGTCTGCCTTGGCCTCCCAAAGTGCTGAGATTACAAGCATGACCCACCGAGGCCAGCTGTGTTTTGAATTATTTTTAGTGCCTTCTTCAACTTTCAAAACTGTCCCTGTTAGAACAAGCCAGTATATGGTTACCTTTCTTATGGCTCAGTTCTTAGAAGTCTTTTCTTCTTTTTCTTTTTCTCATATACGTTAACTCATTAGTGATTTTATCCAGTCTCAGTTTGAAATATCATCTATACAGTGTTAACTCCAGTATCTGTAACTCCAATGCCAATCTCTCCTCTGAAATTTAGACAATATATTTTATCTCCATGTAAATGTGTAACTAGTATCTCAAATCAATGACACCTAGAGTGGATTCTTGCTTTCTTCCTTCAGGTATGGTCCCCTTTTAGCCTTCCTCTTCTCAGCAAGCGACACTGGTATTCACGCTCTTTTTTAGTCTAAAAGCCTTGACATCACTCTTGACTGCTCTATTCTTTTCATATTCAACATTCAATCCATGAAAAAACCATGTAGGCTCTGCTTCAAATATATTCCACAACTGACTTCTTACCTTTCCTTTTGCTGTCCTCCTAGTTTAAATTACCGTAATCTTTCTATTATAAAAGCTCCCTATTTCCACTCAGTAGTCTACCCCAGCTGTATAGTCTCCACAAAGCAGCCAGTGTGATTCTTTCAAAATGTCAGACACCAGGCGGTTACCAACATTTACCTGGATTCAAGGCCCACTCCGTAAACTGGACCTGCGCATGTCTCCGACTCAGCCGTCTGTAAAGTGCGGTTCGTGAATACATGAGAGACCCAAGACCTCCAGGGGGGTCAAGTGAGGTCAAAACTATTTCCACAGCAACAGCAAGAAATTATTGCCGTTTTACTGTGGCAACATCTGAAACGATGTGAAAAGCAATGGTGGGTAAACCCACCAGGACCTCAGCACACGTCGGGCCGCTGCACCCGCCGCAGTCGTGGTCACGGCACTCTAGGCCTCCACGCGCTCTGTTTTCTACCTAAGACTATGCTTGATAAAGCAGTTAATATTATCATTTATATTAATTATCAATCTTTGAGTACACATGTTTTAAAGTTCTGTTTGACAAAATAGAAAGTATACAATTCTGCTGTATACAGAAGTACCAACGTTTTCTCAGGAAAAGACATCTGTGCAATTGTTCAAGTTGTGAGCTAAACCAGCTATTGTTTTTTTTACTTGACGTACAACTGGTATATAAACTATAGTCATTCATTCTTAGTATTTGGAATACATTTAAAAAATAATTGAAGGAAGCGTGTCACTGAGAAAAACAACTAGCACTAGTGAAAATTAAAATTTCGAAAAACTTGTATTGTGAGCATGACAGTTTTCCCATTAAAAGACATTTCTGATGAGATTGGTGGTGTTATTAATAAATGTGCCAGTATTTGGAAGATCTGAATAACTCAGTGAGTCAATATTTTCCCAATTACCAATACATGCTATTATATATCGTATGTGGGTAAAATTATCCATTTAGAGTGAACGATAAACTGACGGATTTTAATGTAAGAGAGCATTAAAAGTTCATTGATATGAGTCCGATTCCACATAGCGGCTAACCTTTAAGGTATAACGCCACTTGAAAATGTTCACAGAGCAACAAAGAAAAATGTCCACAATTATCTGAAAAGTTTATTAAAATACTCTGTTCATCTGGGCATGGTGGCTTGTGCCTGTAATCTCAGAACTTTGGGGGGATGTGGTGGAAGGACTGTTGGAGGCCAGGAGTTCGAGAACAATCTGGGCAATATACTGAGATCCCATCTCTACAGAAAGTTTTAAAATAAGCTTAGTGTGGTGGCACGCACCTGCAGTACCAGCTACTTGGGAGGCTGAGGCGTAAGATCACTTGAGGTCTGGAGTTTGAAGCCACAGTGAGTTATGATAATGCCACTGCACTCCAGTATGGGTAGCAGAGTGTGATTTTTTTTTTTTTAAAGAACTTATCTCTTTTCCAGCTATATCCTGTATGAGATTAAGTTTTCCTCAGATACTTCTACTAAAACATATTGTAAGAGATTGAATGAAGAAGGAGCTATGACGATGAGAATTCAGCTGTCTTCTCTTTAGCCATATGTTACAGAGATTTGCAAACAAATCTGAAGGGGGTGGGTGAATGAGCTACATGGGGCAGAATCAACCTCACACAAGAATTAAGGCAAAAAAAAAAGAAAATGGGGCTAAAAGAGAGACGGATGCACAGTTCAGGATCTGCATTAAGAAACAAAGTTAGCATAACAGGAAACCAAAGAAGGCAACTATTTAAAAATATTAGGAATTTACCAGAAAGTGGCCAATTTGTTTTACAAAATTAAAACAAGTAAAAAATAAAATAAAATCTCCTTTCAGAAAACAAACAACGTGAAATCAGACTTGGTTTTTTGTCTTGTTTTGTTTCTTAGAGACAAGGTCTCACTCCATCACCCAGGCTGGAGTACAGCGGCAATGACACGATCATAGCTCACTGCAGCCTCAAACTCTCCTAGCTGATTTTTAAATTTTATGTTTTGTAAAATTTTAAATTTTATTTTTTGTCACTGTGCTGCCCAGGCTGGTCTTTGAATTCCTGGCCTCAAGTGATTTTCCTGCCTTGGCCTCCCAAAGTGCTGGGATTATAGGCGTGAACCACCACACCTGATCCAGAAATCAGAGTATTAAAAACTACCTTCAATGACAAAGTTTCAGCTTAAAAACTAGAAGAGATCCGAAAGAAAAATGAAGAAAATATAAACAAAAAAGAAGAGATGTGGCAATGCTGCTTAGTAAGAAAACAAATAAATGACCACTCTTCAACTTAGAAGGCATGGGAAGGTGACTTTCCTTGTGAGGCACATCGTCTTGATCACACGCTGCTTTAAGAATGTCCAGTTGGTGTAGAGGAGAGAGAAGGGGAACTCACTGTGGCAGCCACAGAAATGGCTGCAGGGCAACTCTGAAACATCACATTACCAAGGGACTCACAAAATTCACACATTTTTACCCACTCTATTGGGTAGAACTAGTCACAGTAAAGAAACCACACCAGTTATTTTAACATATATAATGTAATATAGATAATTTTATTGGGTATTAGAGACTAAAAAATAGGAGGTTAAGGTGTTAGGAAGGCACGACTGCAAGAACATCTTTATCCCTAGAACAGAGGGAGGAGGTTGAGATCATTAAAATTTGGAAGCTTGAAAGACAGACCCGGCCAGCCTGGAATTAGAATATCTTAGGAGGGTCCCTACTTGACTGGTGCTGATGCCTCAGAAGCTCCAAGGATGGTCCGGTGGAGCTGGGATCTAGCGCTCTCCGGAGCTAACATAGGGGGCCCACAGTGCTGCTTGTTCTGAAGTGCTGGAAACACAGCAAATTGCTTCTGACAGAACAGCCACTGCCTGGGGGAAGGACTTCACTGGGGAAATGCACCCAGGAAAACAGGCAGGAACAGAAAGCAAGCAGGACAGAGCAAGTGCGTGCTCTCATGCTCTCTCTTCTCCTTCCGGGACCCCTCTAATAACTCTTGGCAGAGTCTAGCCAGAGCCATAAACAAAACAGAAATGGGGTTGCAGTGTCTTGCCCCAGGCTTGCAAAGCACAGTGGACAAGAGTGGATTTGAAGCTGAGAGGCAAACTGGTGACATGCTAATTCCACCATCAGGATATTGATTCAATGGAACCATCCATCCCTGTTACACTGAGACAGTGAAATAAAGTCTCGACAATCATCGTCAAAGCATTGTACAACCAATATATATCATATTTACAAATAATTTCCAATAGAATAGTATTAAATAAGGACATTGCATAAAGCATGACCCCAATTGGATTTTCTGCAGAAAAATTGTGATGAATATGCTTTTATATTGCAATAGGAAATACAGTAATAAAGTAGCTGTAATAATATAAAATAGTAACTAAAATAATAGTAAAAATAAGTTATGATGAAAGCTAATACTTTTTTACTAATACTTATTCATATACCATTCACTTTTTCCAGACGTTTTGCTTTTTAGTCATCTTTTTCAATCCTCACAACAAACCTGTTAGGTAACTTGCCATTCTTAAATGAGAGCCGAATAGAAAAAGTAATTCTCACGCTGTCAGGCAAACACCCTAACTCAGGTATCTGAATCTAAACTTCTTGCACTTCATATCTGACACATTTCAGTATTGTGCATATGTTATACATCACAGATGTGTGTATTAAACATTAATATAGAATAAAATCATATCTATATCTCCTGTATACATCATAAACTTATCTTTCTATATGGTTGAAAAGAAACGTATCATCTGTTAGCAGTCTTCATCTTTGATTTTAAAACGACGAGGTATAATTTCTTTCTTTTGCTTTGGAAAGTTTTTATTCCCCACTTTTCTAGAATGATCTTTTTCATTATTCATTGCCTGTATACATTCTCCCATGTCATTAAAATGTCATTTTTAAAGCTGAATTGATGTCACTTTGCTTTGAATATAGCATGGTTTATCTAATGTCTTTCCTAATGGGACACGTGGCGGTTCTAGCATATTTGCTGTTATAAATGATACTTACCATGGCCCAAATATTTGTGCCCCCCCTCCCCAAATTAATATGTTGAAATCCTAACCCCTACGGTGATAGTATTAGGAGGTGGGGACCTTGGGAGATGACTAGGTCATGAGGCAGAATCTTCATGAATGGGACGAGTGCCTTTATAAAAGAGGCCTGTTACACATACACAAGGCAATACCACGTAGCCATAAAACAGAATGAAATCATGTGTTTTGCAGTAACATGGATAGAACTAGGGGCCATTATCTTAGGCGAAACAACTCAAAAACAGAAACACAAATACTGCATGTTTGCACTTAAAGTGGAAGCTAATAATATGTACACATGCAGCCGAGGGTGGGATGATGGGAAATGGAGACCTGGAGGGATGGGAGCATGGGAGGGGAGTGGGTGATGTGAAGTGGGTGATGGGTGCCGTGTGGGAAGGCCCTAACTTCACCACGGTGTATCAATGTAGCCAAATTGCACCCCGTGAATATGTACATATACAAAAACAACAGCACATACAAATAATAAAAATCAAGATTAAAAAAATAAAAGTGGCCTGAGGAGACTGTTGTCCCTTCCACTGTGGGCGGGCATAGTGAGAGGGTGCTGCTTGTAAACCAGAAAGCGGGCCTCCATTAAACACGAAATCTACCGGTGTCATGACCTGGGACTTCCGGCCTCCAGAACTGAGGACATTTCCCCTGTTTTCAAGCCACCTAGTTTATGGTATTTTGTCATTGCCGCCTGAATGAACTAAGGAAATCATACTGTAATGGAGTTCTTTTATAGTGTCATATTTATAAATGAATATGTCTTTTGGGGGAATAAACTTATGTAAGTAAAATTTCAGGATGAAGTGGTATAATTATTTTAAAGGCTCATCGTGTAAAAAGGGCCGAATTGTTTCTAAAAGTTTGTCAGTTGACACTGTCATCAGCAGCACAATGTAGCAGGATTTGAAAGTGTGTTTTCCAGAGTTTGATGGTGAAGTATGATGCTGCTTGTTTATTGAGGCTAACAGTCTTAGTCTTTTATTCCTTTTTTCCCCGTGGTTATTGTTCTATTGAAATATGTTTATGACATCTATTAAATAATGAAGTGGATCTTATTAGATTAATCTTTATCATAAATGATTTATTGGAATTTATGTTAATTTGTATTAAAGAATAAGCTTATAACTGCAGGTACTTAGTGGAAGTTTTTAGAAGTCAATCCTGAGGGAAAATAACCCAATTAAAAAATATGTAGGCATATTATATGAAAAAAAACAACTCTCAAAAAAGAAAAACACTCAATATGCATGCTAAGTGGTACATATTATAACAGATATTAGGAAAATGCAAATTAAATTCATGAGATACTACTTTATAACAATATAGAATGGCTAAATTGATAAGATGGACAAGTTATAATGTGAAATATTGAATAAGTCATTATCTAATGCTTCTTAACTGTACTAAGTAAATATTGTTTTGTCTAATATTTTTTAGTAATTTCTGACATTCTTAAAAGCACATGGGTGCTAGGATTTCTTGCACTGTAAAAATGTCTTCTGTGGCATTTACTTATGAAGAACATCTTAGCTATGAGTAGGGTTTTTATATTGCAATTATTTTCCTCACTTTAACAATGTAGCTAAACTTCTCTATTGTCTTCCAGTGGGAAGTTTTATTTCTTTAGTATTTAACTTTTTTCTTTCTGAATGTTTCTTAAGTTTTTACTTATTCTAAACAAAGAGGAAGGAAGGAAGGAAGAAAGGAAGGAAGAAGGAAGGAAGGAAGGAAGGAAGGAAGGAAGGAAGGAAGGGGCAGAGAGAGAGAAAGATCACAGAACTAGTGTAGACTCTTGGCTTTCCCCCAAAAACACACTCCTGAGAAGCTCTGGACAAATAAGCTGTATGAACATGAAGACCTAAATTAGGGATTGTAAGGCCTGTCTGGTATTCCAAGAGGCACTTAGGTTCAGGTATCTGGGTGGGACTGGGGTACTATCTGGGGGTGTGGGCAGGTCTCTGAGTTCAGGAATTAGGCCAGAGAAAGCTTTCTGTTATTCTTGTTGCCCCATGTGTCCTAAGGGTCTCATTTTTTATCCCTTAGATGTGTCAGGCAAGTTAACTAGGGAGAAATTTTGGACAGTGTTAAAACAAGCTGGAGTAAGTAACAGACAGATGGTTTAAGCACAACCACCAGCTCTAAGCATCCCCTGTTCTCACATTTCCTCACCTACTTCATATTGCCGGGACTGGTAGATTACAAGAGAAGGAAATTATCACTTCCCAGGGCTGCTTTCTTCAGAGTGTAAAGCAAATATGGTAGAAGGCTGGTTTATGGGCTGAGGAAGCAGTCACAATCACAGCACACTGTACCTCTGGCTTTAGGCCTAGGGCACACACTTACCCCTTCTTGAAACGTGCATTCACTGTATCAGGGAAGAGTGTTTACACCTGAGGAGTGTGACCACCATAACAACAAAGAAAGTGTGTTAGATAGCAATGCCGCATGAGGAAGTATAAATGAACGAAAAAGGATTAGGTATTTAAATAAGTAAAATACCTTTTTACTTATTTCGTGCAAGACAAAGGAAGCTTTTTTTTGTGTTTTAAAGTCAGAACTAGAGTCATAAAGAAGAGCCAACTGGAAAATATCAACTATAAAAATTTAATAACTAGGGCAGGCACTGTGGTTCATGCCTGTAATCTCGGCACTGTGATTCATGCCTGTAATCTCAGCACTTTGGGAGGCTGAGGTGAGTGGATCACCTGAGGTCAGGAGTTTGAGACCAGTCTGGCCAACATGGTGAAACCCTGTCTCTACTAAAAAGTACAAAAATTAGCCGGGCGTGGTGGTGAGTGCCCATAATCTCAGCTACTGAGGAGGCTGAAGCAAAAGAATTGCTTGAGCCTGGGAAGTGGAGGTTGCAGTGAGCCGAGATTGTGCCACTGCACTCCAGCCTAGGTGGCAGAGCCAGACTCTGTCTCAAAATTAAAAAAACAAAGTTAATAACTAAGAAAAAGAGCACACATGATGGGAAAAATAACAGAATGTTCTTCATTAAGAAAAACGTAGGGAGCTGAAAATCAGGATGCTTTTAAATTGTTTTCTATATCAGGTCATTAATTCCATAGATGGAAATGGAAAGTCATACAGATATAGAAAACAATTGAAATGAAAAAATATAGACATTAAAGAGAGTATCAGAAAATATTACAAACAACAACAAATAAACTCATGCTGGTAAATTTAAAATTTAGATGAACACGTTTTCAGAAAAACAGAGCTTGCCAACACTGACACAAAGAAATGGAGAATCTGTACTTATTACAGCTTCACAAAATGAAGACCCACGTCCACGTGGGTGTGTAGGGTTTGCATTGGTATCTCCCATGCTTGTCCCTGAGGCCATGCACGTGGTGTGAAACATTTCCTGTGCTCATTTGCTTTTCATGTATCTTCTTCAGTGAGGTATCTTTTAGGGTCTTTGGTCTGTGTTTTATTGAGTTGTTGTTTTCCCATTGTTGAGTTTTAAGTGTTCTTTGTATATCTTGGATAACAGTCCTTTATCTTATGTGATTTTTGCAAATATTTTCTCATAGTTTTATGGCTTGCCTTTTCATTCTCTTGACAGCATTTTTTTGAAACAGCAGAATTTTTAGCTTTCCTGAAGTTCAGTGTGTCCATTCCTCTCCTCGTGGGTCGTGCCTGACACAGTTTGGCTGTGTCCCCACCCAAATCTCATCTTGAATTGTTGCTCCCATAATTCTCATGTGTTGTGGGAGGGACTGGTGGGATATAATTGAATCATAGGGGTGGTTTCCCCCATACTGTTCTCGTGATATGAATAAATCTCATGAGATTTGATGGTTTTATACCCCTTTTATCTGGTTCTCATTCTCTCTTGTCTGCCACCATATAAGACATGCCTTTTTCCTTCCTTCATAATTGTGAGGCCTCCCTAGCCACGTGGAACTGTGAGTCCATTAAACTTCTTTTTTTTTTTTATAAATTACCCAGTCTCGGGTATGTCTTTTTAAGCAGCATGAAAACAGACTAATACAGTGCGTTTGGTATTGAATCTGGAAAATTCTTTGCCATGCCTGTGGTCATGTAGTTTTCTCCCATGCCTCCTGTCTTCTACAAGTTTTATGATTTTGTAACAAAAGAGCTTTTTAGATTCATGTCCACTTAAATTTGTAAACACCTCAATGCTAGGTAAGTTACTGTTTTTTGTCTGCTTTCTTTAGACATTACTTCATAGATTTTTTTTATAAACCTGTGTAAAAGTAGATTTGGCTTCAGTTACCTTGGTACTGATCTCAGTCAATCTCTCCCTAGGGACCACAGTTACGGGGTTTCTCCCTCTTTTGTTTTTGGTTTTATTTTGTATTCTATATTATTACTTCTGAAGAAAGAGAAATGCTTTTTTTCCTTATATTTGCTTATGCTTAACTTCCCTGAGAAGAAAAATCACGTACTTTTTCCCCAATTAGTCCCATTTTGTTAAGATTTGTGAAACTGCATTCTGTGATAAGACTGTTCAAATTCGATTAATTAGACTAAAATCTCCACCTTGTTAAGGCTCCCTTTTCTGTGGAAAATTATTTATATTTGATGATCACATATATTTAACCAAGACACAAATTTAACAAGGAGGCATCTGTCCTGTTTGCCATAATTCTTGCAGTAGCTAAGGAGATAAAGCAACCTAGAAGCCTTTGTCTTCTGATTGTTTTCTATTTAAAGTTTGAACAACTTCAAAGAAATGTGTAGAAAAGAAAGTTGTCTATAAATCATTTAAGTACACTATGCTTTCAATTCCATTGAAGATTATTGGAAGATGATCTACATTTTACCAAAGAAAGCTATGATGAGAGTTTGCAGATGAGGGCATTAATTTAATTTTGACACTTTCAATAAGCGAAGAAAGAGAAACTTGGATTTGAACACAAAATAACTCATTACATAGTATTATTTCATTAATATTATTGAGGCAGACAATTGTCCAGCTGGAAGGGAATATAAATCACAAACAATTGCAATTTCCAATATATTTTATCAATTTTAAAAAGCCCAAGAGGTTAACATGTGTTTAAGCCATAAAGCTGGATCACGGCAGATAGGGGACTGGACCCCACTTTTCACACCTGCTGGTCCACATTCTTTCTGCCCAACCATACCTTTTCTGAAACAGCATAGCCTCGGGCTCTCTGAAGTACAGGGAGAAATAATGCCAGTAGTCCTGCCTCCTCATGCTCCATTTTTTTTTATTGCATTTTAGGTTTTGGGGTACATGTGAAGAACATGCAATATTGTTGCATAGGTACACACATGGCAGTGTGATGTGCTGCCTTCCTCCCTATATCTGAAATGTCTCACCAACTGAAACCGTTAGCACCTCAAACCAAAAAGTCAGCATCTATTTGCCTTGCCAATGATCCCAACAGGGCTTCCATCTATTGTTTGCACAGGAAAAATAGTGAGGGCTCTTGGATGCACCCTTGGGAAGAGGTGGGAGTGGGAGCATAATAAAGATCAGACTTTCGTTTTCCAATTCAATTCCACAAATATTTACTGATACTTTCTCTCACACAGGTCCAGTAGTAAAAGCTAGGTAAACAAGAAGGAACAAGATGTGGGATTTTTGTCCAAGAGTTTCACAGTCTGAGTGCAGTACAGATATGCAAGGAAATGCTCCTGGTTGTGTAGGTACAAGTAAAGTGGATTCAGCAGGAAGCAGAACAAGAACTAACCCTTGAGCTTTGTATTGGGAATCTCCTTGTTCCTCTTGGAGAGGACAAGGAGAAAGGGGGTGATATTCGTGCAGAAGGAGAGCGTGCAGGAGAAAGTATTGTGAATTATCTTGCTATGCTCAGGGGATTTTTGTAGTTCAGCTTTGTTAAATAATGAAATGCCCTATGTAATGAAAGAGATGATTCTGGAAAAGTCCTCAGGGCTAAAATTATCAAAGAAAGTGTCAAAGATGCCGAATAAAAACTATTTATTTTGCATGTCATGAAGAATCATTATTAATTTATTAAAAGAATAAATAGTTGCATCCCAAGCCCCTGAGATAAATGACTGAGACTGTGGCCCAAGGTCTGAACTTAGAGACACTTGCTGGAGTGGCCAAGGGTAGCTGTGGGAAAAAGATCAGACAAGGAAGGAAGCCAAGAAAAGGTTTCTCAAAAAAGTTGCTCACCAGAGTAAGGCAGCCCGATTTAGTTACCACAGCTTGTGTAAAGAGGTTCTTGCACAAGACCTGGCTCAGAATTTCTTTGGTATCATAAACATCTTCCTAATCCTGTCCTATTGGCATTATTTATGGCAAACACTCCTTCAGGTGTCTGATGGGCATTGCAGTCCAAATGGCATTATTTGGTGGCACAGAGGCAACAGCTAAGGGATCAAAAGCAAAGGTGCTAGTTACCCAGAAGACTCCAGAGGTCTTCAGTATTGGGAGTGGGAAGGTTGCCACCCTTGAGGTCTGGCCCTTGCCTCCTACTCCCAGAATTCTGGATTTGTTGATTAGCCAAGGGAAGGCTCATTTCTCCCTGCCAGGCTCCCATGAAGCCGGCCCACGCGGTGTGAGATGCAAAATTGCGCCTCGTGAATTCCTGATGAGAAGTGCATCTGTCCGGGAGAACAGAGTCCGAGTGGACAGAGAAGGGTATGTCTAAGTGAGTCGACTCAACAGAAGCAGAGATGCGGCAGAATGTTTGCTGTGAACACGGAATGCAGAGAAGGGCTGCCTATTGGTGGTTGCAGAGGAACGTGCCTGACCCCGGGACCTGCGGCTCTGGCCTTCAGGGGGACCTTGTCCCACCCCTGGGAGCCCGCAGAGGCTCCTGAGGACGCAGGAGCTGCTGGCAGTGCTCCTCGTTCCAGTGTGACCACCTCATCTATGCCCGCAGTGTTTTCACACCAACGCAATTCGCTGTAGTTAATTAGGTCTGTCCATGTGACATCGCACTCGTGTTCCAGTCGGGTTTTCTGCAACGAGACCGGGCTCACAGTTCCTGGGGCTGGGTGTTGTCGAACACTGGCAGAATCCTGATATCCTCCCGTGGGTGAAGGATGCTGCCTGCCGTCCATGGGCTCTCCTCTCCGCGAGAGCTCCTCGTGCAGCCTTCCTGCGAGGGAGGAGGGGGCTCTGCATCTGCCCACTGACACCCACAGTGCGGGCAAAATGCTGAGAGGCAACAGGAAGCCCCTGGTGTCCAGTGACATAGAGTTTCCACTAATTTTGCACATCATAAGCATTTTGGTGGAACTTTTGAAAGGGTAAGAGTTGTCACTTGATGTACTGTTCCTATTTTGAAAAATTTGGCACAGAACCAATGGGGAGAATGCATGGAATAAACACGGAAGCAAATGTTTGGGCTTCCAAGAAATATAGTCCTTCTCTGAAAGAGAGTTTTCAATAGCAGGCATGTGAGGAGTATCATGTTGTCGGAGGACAAAGCAATGGTGAAGTGCCTGATACTAACATGCTCATAGTTTATAAAAGGGAGCCAGGAAGTACTGCTTTTTAACTTTGATATTGAATGCATGTAAAATACACTTAGGAACAACCTCAACAGTCTAAAGTGAGATCTGTGTCTTTCTGCTCATTTCAGACTCCATAATAAATAAAACCTGACACTAGCAAAACGTGAATTAGGACAAACCTAAACACAGAATGTGTAAGATAGTACAGCAACCTTTAAACGGAAGATGGTTTTTCCACACCTTGGCTAACAGTATCAAACTCCTGTACAAACCAGGACTTCTCAGAGTTAGGACAACAGAGCATGTCAGCAGGACTGAGCCTGCAAAAGGTGCCCAATCATGTTGAGTGACAGGAGCACCCACCCACATTAGGGACCTTTGTTCTGTCTCAGATGAAAGGCAATTTCCTTCTCTTGCAGACCAAACACTGACAGTTTGAATACTGCTAAGACTTTTCGCTCTCATTTCAATTAGTTTGTAAAGACACATTCATTAAAAGAGCGTTGCAAATAGCATTATTATTTGCTACCAGGAATGAGAATTTCATGTAGTAAGAAATGCTGTAAGAAAACAAGAAGTTTATAGTAAAATCTGAGTAACTTTTAGAATACAGGATGAAATAATCATTACTATAGAATAATGTATTTCTGCATCTCTCAAGGATGTTAAGTCAAATAGGATTAACTTTAGTTAATCGGCAAGGAAAACAAATACGAATCATTTACTGACTTTGAGGTGTACCTGTAATTGAATGGTGGGAAAGGTATTAAATAATTTGAGACAGAAAGAAAGATGTTATTATTATTATTTTTTTTACTTAAGCATTTTTTCTTGTTTCTCATTTTAATTTTCATAGTAACCCTTGGGAGCAAAACACAACAAATTCCTATGCCAAGTCACAAATATTTGGGAAAATATTTTAAAAAGGCCTCTTTGTTTGTTTGTAAGGACGTTATCTTTGGTTTCACATTTTGGTAAACTCAGAAAGTAGAATGTGATATACAAGAAGAAAAACATGTATCTGTAACATGAGATAATAAATGGCAAATGGCAGTGGTAATCTGGGTACACATCCTCCTTTCAGCTTTGGTTGAAACATCCACTCTGGGTAAGGTTTCATTTTTCTGCTTGCCTCTTTGTTACCAACTGTGACACTAATAAAGCTTAATTTCTCTTCACAATTCTTATAGACATATTTCTGGGCCAACTGAAAAAAATTGTGTGAGACTGGAGGAGTTAATTAGGGTTGGCAAACTTCTCACTGAAGCATTGCAAATTAGTTACTTCAGCTATTTCGTATTTCAGAGTAGTCTCTAATTTTAATACAAAAGTAAGCTGAAGGAAGATGCTCAATGTCTTTGGAAAGGCCACCACACAATACCGCAATGCAGGTGCTGCCCAGCTATTGGAAGGCAATTTGTCCTTGATGGACTTGATGCAAAGCTTCCCCAGTAAATGCTATGTAAAGGCATCCTGTCTGCTCTCAGAAATGCCACCCCTCTTGCAACCATGAAACAGATAGGGCTCATAGGAAGGTGATACTCTATGCACTAGTTTCATGAGTCAAAGTTCTGACTCCTCTTGCGTTTCACCACCTGATGGGCAATTGCCAAGAACCCCTCATCTGTCACTGCCAGTGCCAGCCCCTCTTTAGCAGGGGCCTTGGAGCAGCCTTGGAGAGATAGCAGTGATTGAACACAGCTGCAAAACCAGGTGCTGAGCAGGCGTTTCTGAGTGTCCCATTCCCCACTAACTCACCTGCCCAGAAAAGTGGTCTTGCTCAAGAGGACTGACAGCATTAAAAACTGGTCATTAATCACGAAAGGGACACTTGATTATACAGGGCTGCCTGGGCAGCGTCAGGCTGACAGGGAAGATGTGAGCATGAAGTTGGCGAAAATCTTTTGAGAAAAGTCTGCCTTTAATGCTGATTTTTGGTTTCATTGTGCTACATTATACCTTTCTTTAAAAAAAGACAAACATTTTATCAATAAATGTTTATCATCCTTACAGATTTTTTATGATGTATTTTACACATGGTAAAGCACAAACCCCATATACAACTATGTATCCTATTTTGTTCTTTTAACTTTGCAAAATGTAGTTTTTACACATTATACTTGTACATATTTATGGAGTGTATATGGAATTTTGTTGGATGCATAGAATGTGCAATGATCAAGTCAAGTTATTTAGAGTATCACCCAAGTGTTTATCATTTCTATTGGGTACATTTCAAGTCTTTTCTTCTAGATATTTCAAAAAATTCAATGTATTGTTTTTACCTACTCTGCTATGTCTGTTGCACCCTTAAATCTTGCATTACCGTTTGGTATCACAAAGATTTACTTTTCTTCCTGTGATGTTTGAATTGCATTGCATACTTTTATCTGTGTCTTTTTAGTCGGTCATATACATTATGGTAATGGATTTCCTAATTTTCATCAATTTCCAATTTTTAAAATCTTTATACTTAGGCATTTTTGTTATTGTTTTACTTAGGGTTTATACATTTAGGTTTCTTTTCTTTTCTTTTTTTTTTTAGACAGCATCTTGCTCTGTCCCCAGGCTGAAGGGCAATCGCGCGATCTTGGCTCACTGCAACCTCTGTCTCCCTGGTTCAGTGATTCTCCTGCCTCAGACTCCCAAGTAGCTGGGATTACAGGCGCCTGCCACCACGCCCAGCTAATTTTTGTATTTTTAGTAGAGACGGGGTTTCACCATGTTGACCAGGATGGTCTCGATCTCTTGACCTCGTGATCCGCCTGCCTCGGCCTCCCAAAGTGCTGGGATTACAGGCGTGAGCCACGCCAGCTAATTTTTATATTTTTAGTAGAGACGGGGTTTCTCCATGTTGGCCAGACTGATCTACAACTCCTGACCTCATGATCCATCATCCCCCTCAGCCTCCCAAAGTGCTGGGATTACGGGTGTGAGCCACTGTGCCTGGCGGACATCTTTCTTTTCATGAGCTATTTCTGTTGGATGTTATGTGTGCTGATTATTTCTAAAATGAAAAATGTAATAACAAAGCCATAGAAACATTACAAACCTTAATAGATGTATTTAATAGCTATTCAAGATTTTTATTCTAAGATTTGTCGATATATGTATTTGATCATTATTCAAGAAATACATATCAAGATTATCTTGCTCAATTAAAGATTCTTATTTATTTCAAGGTTTTTATTTCTAACTTGGCCAACTTTTTAATTTTCTTTCTTTTCTTTCTTTTTTTTTTTTTTTTGCATTACATGAAAGTAGAGACAAGTAGAACACTTAGCCTTAATAAAGCCGCCAACTATAATTTTTGACTCCAGGGTATTAAGAAATTATTCCTGATTTGTCTTAGGTCAGTAGCTACAGTCTCATGAAGTACTCTGGAAGAGTGTCTCTTATTCCATTTTCTTGTCCCCACAATTAAAAAGACCCACTACCTGGGGCTTACCAAGCTCATAAGATTCAAGGGAACCAGCAGAGCTCTGGTGCAGTTATGTCGTTACCTATTTGATTACCTTGTGGTAATAGATACAATTTTTCACACTGATATGTCCTAGATTCTGCCTCTGGGAATAGGAATCAAGTTTTAGCTAACACTGCCTCTTTCTCAGCCCTGTTGACCCTACTCTACTCCAGTTCATCGTCTTGCCTGAATCTTTACAATTAATTTCTTACGGTCTTTGTATGCCTGCTTCATTCCAATTAATTGTCGACACTCTAATTAGAGAAAATTTTCAAAACTGCAAATATGATCATGCCATGAAATCCACTGTGACCTCCGGTGATGGCATAATACAGACAGTGCTTGAAGCTCTGGCCCCATCCCCATCTCCAGCTTGATCGTTCACCTTCCTCTTGCCTCTGCTCCAGCTCTGTGGTCTCTCAGGCACCTGGCCTTCATGACACTCTCTCCCTCCAGAGCCACTCCCCTCTTCTCCCTGGTTCCTATCTCTCCTGGTATGCTCAGCTCCAGCTTTTACGTGTCTCTTGTGGCGCTCTAACCCATGAGCTTAGGTTATCCCATTATTTGTTCTCACAGCATTTTTCCATGTACTCTGTATAATCTCATGCCTCTGCATTGTAATAAATCACTTAGTATCTTTTTGCCCAGCAATCTCTGTACTTGAAACAGCAAAGTCCAGCTGCTCTTGTGCAAAGACTCTAGCTACCTGGCAGTGGCTAGTCCAGGGCCTAGAATACAGTAGGTGCACAATTTTTGTTGAAAAACTATGTAGCAACAAGGAAATAAGGAAAATTTAAAAAGACAGGATTTTGTTGAGAGATATAATAGAAATTGTGAATAAATGGAATAAGACATTCTCTACATGCAGAAAATAGCATTTTGTTCAAATAAGCTTGTATAATTAGTACAGTGGCAAAAAATATAGAAAAACATTGGAATTAAGAAACAGTATTCTAAAGTTTATCTAGATAAATAAATACAAAAGACAGGAAAGGCCATTTAAAAAGTAATATGAGGATGTTATCGTCTAACTAGATATTACAATGTATACTAAAACTAAAATAATTAAAATACTGTGAACAGGAATAAATAGTGAGATTAATTTAACAGAACAGAACTTTTGGAAATAATTCCAGACACAAATACAACTGAAGGAAAATAGAATGGCAGCCTAACTGAGTGTTTTGATAATGAAATTACTGTGTAAAAGAATAAAATTAGATTCTAAAATTCTTTACATAAAATGTAACACTATTATTATAAAAATGCAAGTATTTATAACTGAATTTCTATGTCATCACTGGCTAGCCAAGGTTTTTCAATGCGAATCACCAAAGGCAAAAGCCATATACACACATACATATTTTAAAGATTAATGGGAATACATATATTTTAAAATATGTACATTAAGAATATCATAAATAAAGCTCAAAGACTACTCATACTCTTTAGAAGTTATTTCAATATACATGGTAGATTATGTTTAGATTAACCACTAGAGTAATACCCCTACTGGTTAAGCTTTCATCCAACTTGCTCAGAAGAGAAATGTAACATACAGTAAAAGGCCAATGGCAATCAACTTTCAAAATACGAAATAAGAATACTTAATTAGTATGTACAAAAATATGCAGCCACACATATGATCTGAGAAATGTAATTAGAAATCCAATCAGATATCATTTGTTTCAAGTAGATGTTGATTAAAATAAGCAGCTTCTAGGGTTAATGACTTGGGAGTGAAGAGGATGCTTCTCTTCTGGTGAGTTTAAATTGATATCAGTTCCATAAAGAGCATTGGGTGATATTCACACTGTAGTCTAGTTAGTCCAATTCTGTTTATTTATATTAATGAGTAAAGTTAAGATTTCATGAAAATTAACATATTTATTAACTGAAAATTGTGACTTTTTATATCTTAAAAATTAAGTTATAAAACAGGTGTGTTGGAAGCACATGTTGGCTAAACAGACAATACTTGAATTCATGCACATCGAAAATGAAGTGTGAAAAGATAAACACTACTTATTAGCCACAGTTACATATTCCAGAAACCTCGCTGGGATTTCTCCCATTTCTAGTCAATGAAGCAGCACCTGGCAAGCTAGAAGACACTCCTCAGAAACACTTCCAGCATCTCATTATAACTTCTCCCTGAGTTTTTCCCTTTTTGTCAGCTGGCGGAATTTTTCTTATTCTGTTATACACCACATATCATTCCATTTTTTAAAAATCTATGGCAGCACCTCAGAATTTAAAATGCAAAACCCAAGAATTTGAATTGCTCATACTTTGTGCTATTAAAAATCCTCCCCAGTAGCATAGTTGAGCCTGGTGGATCTCAGGGTAGCAGGTGTAATGAAGGTGTGGGTGGATGAAAGGGATCACGCTGATGAAAATAACCACAACATATCAACATAGTCTCCTTTCACAGTTTTTCTACAATTAATATTTCATTGGAATAACTGCAAATGGAAATAACAAGACAGTATTGGCAAGAACAACAGGTCAGTATTTATAGGAAAAGATGAAAGTGACTCTCAGTCAGAATTCACAGCCTTAACTGCTCTTGCAATTCAACTAGCGTAATGGACTTCTCTATGCTGAGCATGGTAAGTGCCATCAAGCCAGGAAATCTACGTATATTCAGTAAGCATCTGCTACAAAACAGCCACCATTCCAGGCATTTGGGATACATCTGAGAATCAAAGATGCCTGACTTCCATAGAGCTTTCTCAGTGTATTCTTCTGCTTTTCTATGATTTGGAGACAAAAGAGAAGAGGGATTGCTTTTGAGAAAGTAGCCACCATAAGTAGAAAGTAAATGCAGAACGGTAGCTAAAAAGACGTTAATCACATGCACGCTAGTGGTCACTCTTAGGTATGAAATTGAATCTTAAAGAACTGCTTCTAATTCACAAAACATCTGGTGTGGGCACAGAATACTACACAGCTGTGAAAAGAATATCATGTCCTTTGCAGCAACATGGGTGTAGCTGGAGGCCATTACCCTAAGCAAATTAATTCAGGAATAGAAAACCAAATATTGCATGTTCTCGCTTATAAGTGGGAGCTAAGCCTTGGGTACTCATGGACATAAAGATGGGAATAACAGGCACTGGGTACTGTAAGAGGTGGGAGGAAGAAAGGAGGGAAAGATTAGAAAACTACCTAGTGGGTACTATGCTTACTACTTGGGTGATGGGGTTATTCATGCCCCAAACCTCAGTGTCACACAACGTGCCCATGTAGCAGACCTGCACAGGTAGCCCTGAATCTAAATAGAAGTTAAAATTTAGAAATATAAAAATATCTCATTAATATTATTGCATCAATTAAATGTCAAATAATAATTATAATTATGAGTAAATTAGAAAAATAAATTGTTAAATACATTGTAAAATACATCATTAATTGTTAAATGTTAAAATAACATTTTGGGTATATCGAATAAAATGTACAATTGAAATTTTTAAAAATGCCCAATTTGGAATTTGTCTTGTCGTCCTTTCCTAGGATAAGCAGGGATGATGATAGCACAGGAGTAGCACAATTTCAGGGGAAAACGGTGACTTCATGGGCACTGCCCGGAGGAGTGTGGCCAATTCAGCCCCGGCTGCTGAAGCCAGGAGGAGCCCTGACTTGGGGGCAGGGTGGGGTGTGGTTCAGGAAAATCCCTCTTCTCCTAAGTCTGCAGCTTTTACCTCACAATATGTATAATGTATAATATGTATAATGTATAATAATGTATAATAATTACATTATAATTATTTGAATAACCTGGACATTATCAGTGCTTGATTCATTTTCCCTATGAGAAAGGGAGAAAATAGACTCCAAGGTACCTGGACTGTGGTTGTCTTTGGTGTCTGTCCAGAGCCCATACTATGGCCGGAACATTAACTGTGTTAAAGTACACAACAAATTTGTCTCTTGAAACCCAATGTTCAAGAGGCATGTGTATCCAGATATAAAGCTTGATGACTTACCAAAGGGAACAAAAATATGCAACCAACCACTCAGATATTGCCAGTTAATAAAGTGAAATGTTTCTAAGAAAAATAGTGCTATAGGGCCAGGTGCGGAGGCTCACGCCTGTAATCCCAGCACTTTGGGAGGCAAAGGCGAGGGGATCACCTGAAGTCAGGAGTTTGAGACCAGCCAAACCAAGATGGCGAAACTCAATCTCTACTCAAAATATGAAATTAGCCAGGTGTGGTGGCGCAGGCCTGTAATCCCAGCTACTCTGGAAGCTGAATCAGGAGAATCTCTTGAATCTTGGAGGTGGAGGTTGCAGTGAGCCGAGGTTGCAGTGATCCGAGATCGCACTATTGTATTGCCTGGGCAACAAGAGCAAAACTCCGTTTCAAAAAAGTATTATAAAAATCCCTGCTTTATAGGAAGAAAGCATGCTTATAAACTGATTACATAGGAATGGGTAAATTACTGCAATGAGGGCTTGACACCGTGTAAGTTCCTAGAATGTGGTTTCAGTCTTGGGGAAAATTATTTGATTGGGGGTAGATCTCAAACTTATCATCTCTTTGGGGAGAAGAGACCAACATATAAACAAAGTTTTACTAATGAAAACTAAAGAATATATATATATATATATGTGTATGTGTTCTGTGTGTTTATACATATGTGTTTTTTTTAGGAAAAGAAAAAGGGTTTATTGTTATTATTCATAATTATAGACTAATTTATTTATTTATTTATTTTTTATTTCAAACTCCAGAGCTTCTGCACAGCAAAAGAAACAGTAATTAGATTGAATCGGCAACCAACAAAATGGGAAAAATTTTTTGCAATCTACCCATCTGACAAAGGGCTAATATCTAGAATCTACAAAGAACTAAAACAGATTTACAAGAAAAAACAAACAAGCCCATTCAAAAGTGGGTGAAGGATATGAACAGACACTTTACAAAAAAAAGATATATGAGGCCAACAAACATATGAAAAACTGCTCATCATCACTGGTCATTATACATATGTGTTTCTATACATGCATATATGTCATAAAAGTTGGGGGGCTGAAAGCTTATTAAACACATGTAAGCAAAAAGTTAAAGATATAATTACACATAATTTTATTGCACAGACTTAACATTGCTTACATTACCTTAATGAGCTGTATTCTCTCTGCAGCATTTATCAGCCTACTTGTCATATATTTATTATATATATTTTATATTATACATTTAAGTATATGTACTGTATATATTTAGTATGCACTTAAATATCTTAAATATATAAGATGACGAGTAAGTGCTGTTTTTTTGTTCTCAGATATGAGCCCAGAGCCTAAAATAGTGGTAGGAAATCAATAAATATTAATTAATCTGAGGGTTGAACTACAAAATAAATTTTTTTTGTATTTTATGTGGTACATTTCATAGAGGATGAGGACATTGTAGTGACACAGGAAACGCTTCTGACATATAAACCCATGCAGTGGACTGAACGCCCTGATACCGAAATTCAATATGAGGAGTAGAAAGTATTGTGGCAACATGTTTCCAATGAATAGTTCCTTGGTAGGGATGCATTTAGATTTTTCTTTTCTTCTCTACGTATTTCTACATTTAAACTTTTCCATAATAAGCATATAAAATAAGTAAAGCAGTAGGTGAGTTATTTATAGGAAAATTACTCATCTGTTGGTTGAAGGCGTCTAGGGAGGGGCATGAGTTCGTCAATGAGAGTGAGGCTTAGTGTTACAAAAGAAAGATCCAATCAAGGCTATTTGACCTAATCATGGTTAGTAGATGGAGATGCAGCCCAATCAAGCTGAAAGTGAATCACTGCAGAGGTGCACAAAACGGAGGCCTAATTATAATCATTGTGTGATCATGGGTTGAAGAAAGTTGATAAAAGTTTCTAGAACTGTAATTTTCCTATTTCCACAAAATATTGGCATAAGAAAATGTTGGAAAACTCTACCTTTTTATTTTTCAAATAAAGGCATTCCAATACCATTTGGGGGAATATGAAAGACAAAGGAGTCAGAGACTGATACTTCATTGATCTACCTCCAATAAAGACTTATTCCAACTGGTAGTAGGGTTAGCCTAGAAGGGTTTGAACTTTATTCCACAGGTAATAGAAGCTCATTTAACAGCGTTAAGCAGGGGATATGAAGTCGATTTCATTGTTAATCACCTAAATAATCACTTTAATTCAGTATTTTCCCACTATAGACATGTATGTATGGTAAGATACATGAATGTATGTATTTTAATATGTTTGTTATTTGCATGTTAATTATTTATGATAATTTATCTTCAATTAAATGAAAATATTTTAAAATCATGTAGTTGAGATAAAGGAAATGAATTCTTCATTAGGTTTTCTACCCAGGGCCAAATAATTCTTCTAATGAAAATCTTTTTATTCTTAACATACCCCTACACAAAGGGTATCTAAGTGATGGAAATGATTTATCTGTCATTTCTTCTTAGGCCTATTATTATTCTCTTCAGTATATTCTTTGGAGGTAATCCTGTTAATTGCTCCTTGAATGTATTCATTTTTGGCATAATACTAATTACCCCAAAAAGTAATATTTTCATGCAAGTAAAAAAGTTCTTGTTTTTAATGAATCAATAATTGCTTTCCACATTAAAAAATAAAAGGATAATGGAAAAGTTAAAATGCTTGACTTTGTGGGCATGTTATTTTACTCAAAGACACATTTTGTTCATGACCTGCCTTCCTGGATTTCCAGGTCACTGAGAATTCACTAACTGTCCCTCAGTACTTAAGTAGAGTCATGGCCCGAGGGCACGTTTTATGACAGGCTTACACAGTTCCGATCTTCTTCACAAAGGGCTGTGTTTTGATTGGCACTTAGACCTGATTTAACAGGACTGATAATAAGCTTGACAATCAGTGAATCAGAAAGCAAGTCTTAAACAAGGGTGAGGAAAAGTCAAATTAAATTTGTATCATATTTTTTTTTCTGAGGCAACTCTCATATTAAGTTCAAAAGAGGGGAACTGTTAATTAATCATTTAAATTGATTCATCCATGCTTTCATTGACTATTTACTACATATGAGATAAAGTTATTTTATCATGTATTTCACTTCAAACTGTTTTGAGTTTGTTGCGTTATAGAATGAATAAAAAAATGTATATTTTTACTTCTCCGATATTCAGGAAGAATACTGACATAAACATTTATTTACCCGAACAAAATATGTTGCTTACGATGCTCTACTAAGAAACATGGAATTATTACTTACACTCATTTAGGTCTTCTTTTTCGGAACTTCCATCTATATTTAGATACAGATATAATCAGAATATGTCATCTGCAAAAAAAGGGAAATTGGCATTTTCAAGAAAGAGTAAATGATCAGAGTATAGTTAGAATAATAAAAGTACTTAGAACTGTTCATATTGAGAAATAAATAACACTTCTCTGATATTTCCCACAAAGGGCTAAATCTCATTGGTCATAAAAGTGTATTAGGGAGCACATATTTCCAAAATTTATATTTCATGAAATATCCATATTTCTCCTTGGTTTTGTTTAAATTGTTCCATTATTGTATAGTCTCCAATTAAAACTGCGCAACTTGAAAATATGAGTGATAATGACTGGCTAATTTTCAGAGAGAGAGAGAGTGAGTGACATATTGGCAAAATCACATATCTTATTGATTGAAAATGCCTAAACCTGATTTTCAATGAAGAAATAGCCTATTTTTCTTTCGGCTTCTAGACGTGTCAACCAAAAGGGTAATTCTCAGTACATCTCCCTGTGTCAAGTCTTGAAAAGCAGGAAGATTTTAGACAGACCTTGTTTTCACACACAGGGACTGTCCAAAAACTGGATGAGATTCACTGCAAGGAAATTGATGGCTGCTGGGAAGGTGTTCTTTGGTATTATTTAAAAAAATTCAAACATGTTTAGTGCTCTAAGTTCTTTTTTTAACTTAGGCAACGAATATTGAAACGCTATAGAGACAAGGTGGAAGCTGGATATTGGTGTATAAGCCAGTCTGAATAGATATCTTAAAAATAATGAATTATGGCCGAGCGCGGTGGCTCACATCTGTAATCCCAGCACTTTGTAGGGGTTGGAGTGGGAAGATCACCTGCGGTCGGGAGCTCGAGACCAGTCTGACCAACATGGAGAAACACTGTCTCTACTAAAAATACAAATTAGCCGGGAGTAGTGGTGCATGCCTGTAATCTCAGCTACTCGGGAGGCTGAGGCAAGAGAATTGCTTGAACCCAGGAGACAGAGGTTGCTGTGAACTGAAATCACACCACTGCACTCCAGTCTGGGCAACAAGTGCAAAAATCTGTTTAAGAAAAAAAAAGGAAAGAAAAGAAAAGAAAGAAACAGTTTCTACAAGGAGAAATGAGAGTCAAGGGACATAATTCTAGATTGGTCCAAGTCCCTTTTCTGTTGGGTCTGTGGACACTGAGCTCTTCCCCATACACTCACAAGTGGAACCCAGAGATCGTCTCCGAAGAAGAGTTTCGAGATGCTGGAAGAGGTGGCTGAACTGTTTAGAGCTGTAGGCCAGAGACCCACCCAGCAGAGAAACAAAGGTATTCAGAGCCTGCAAAGGTATCCGGGGGCCTGATCAGTGCTCCCAGGTCTCTGATCAATAGCCTAAGCCCAGATGATACTCTGGAGAACAGCTAAAATTCACGTGCTAAAATTCTGGCTAGGTAATAATAGAAAAGACAACAGGATTCTGAAATGCGCTATGTTAGAGGGGGCTTTTGCATAGGGAAACTCAGCCAGTTGTTATCAAAGGGAGAAACGGGATGCGGCTCGATTGCAGCAATGAGGCGGTGCGGAGCTATTTGCACTGAAATCATGCTGGGAAAGAAACCAGTTCAAAACATAAGCAAAAATACTCTGTCTGCATGATCTGAAAACCTCTGAACGTTTTCAGTAGGTTACCTTCCTCTGAGCTAAATAAAGGACCAGTACCAAATGTCGCAGCAGTAACTACAGAGTCAGTTGGGATCCAATATTGTTCAAGTTTTGTCCATTGGGCCCTATAGATAGTTTCAGAGCCAGACAAGAAAATATGCCCACTCATTTTTTATATATGAAGCCAGGTGGCCGCAAACAGCATGACAATCTTTAGTCGAAATATTATCTTTGCATTTATCTGCATAAGGTAGACTTGGGGAAGACACAGGACTGCCGAGACCATTGCCACCAGTGGTCCAGTGCCACAGAGCAGTGCTTCTCCCACATGATGGGCATGAGGAGTACCCAGAGGGCTTGTTATGACTCACTTTTCTAGACTTCATCCCTAGACATTCTGATTTAGTAGATAAGGGTGGGAGCCCACAAATGTGCTTTTTTTTTTTTTTTTTTTTTTTTTTTTTTGGATGGAATCTCTCTGCAAGGCCCGCACTGGAAAGCATGGGGCGATCTTGGCTCATTGTGACCTCCACCTCCTGGGTTCAAGTGATTGTCCTGCCCCAGCCTCCAGAGTAATTGGGATTACAGGCGTGCAACACCACACCCAGCTAAATTTTTTTTTGTATTTTTCATAGAGACGGGGTTTTATCATACTGGCCAGGCTGGTCTCGAACTCCTGACCTCAGGTGAGCTGCCTGCCTCGGCCTCCCAAAGTGCTGGGATTACAGGCGGCATTTCTAACAAACTCCCAGGATTTTGGGAATCGAGGCATTAGAATCGCTTGCAGGGCTCGTTAAATCCAGGTTATTGGGCTCAACCCACAGAGTTTCTGATTTGGTTGGTCTGTAATGGGGTCTGAGAATTTGCCCAGTGCCCGGGTGGTGTTGCCACTGCTGATAGAGGACAGTCCTATGAGAGCCACTGACCGAGGGCATGACCCACAGAGCAGTCATCCTGGCTGTGGGAGGGAACAGCCTCTGGCTCCAAAGGGCAATACTCCTCAGGTGTGTGCTGGAACTCAGGACAGCAGAAGTACCCACTCTGTCATTTTGGATGAGGGAAGAACCCCTCTTGACAAACATTCCCGTGCTAAGATTCTGACTATACTGTTGCCTAGACGGAGGGTGTGGAGGTGCAGGGAAGCTGCCTGTTGGTCGCTCTTTTGGTGTAGTTCACGTTCATGGACTTGGGCCCTGACAGGTAGGAATGCACAGGCTGCACATTCAACCCGCCTTCCTCCAAGGATGATTACCCATTGCCTGACAGGCGGGGACTTCTGGTGATGGAAACTACCTCTGCCTGACACCGCCGTACCCAGAGGCCAGGCAGGCGGGCGCGTGAACTGTGTCCCGGAAGGGATGTGGAGACTGCCTGTACTTAGCTGATGGAACAGAGCTAGAAAGGAATTTGACAGGAGAAAAAAGAGAAGCGCTCACCGACAGCTCTACAGGTCATAGAATAGGGATGGGCCAGAACTCGGAGGAGGAAGATGGGGCGCCAGCTCTCATGCACCAGGAGCCAGATCCTGGGAGGCCCTCGGAGAACCAGAGAACACCAGTCAAGGAAAAGGAAGGAGCTTTCTTGGTGGACAAGCATCTGCACTGAAGGAATGATTCCGGGCTGCAGAAGTCTGGAAGTCTGCTCAGGTGGCCATGCGATGTTCGCTGCCCTGAGGAAGCAGGCTTCAAAGAGTTTCTGTCCTGTTGGGCCCGTGGAAGCCACGGTCTCAGGAACTCCACCGAAGACACTATTCAGAATCTTAGGTGGTATGTTGGTCTCCTACTCACCTACTTAGAGTGCTTCCGCAAGTGCCAATTGTTGTAACCGAGGGAGCGTGAAATCACCACCGAGACAAAGACTAGGCCAAATTACAGGGTCTTTATTGCTGGCGGCCACAGAGGACTCACGTCTCTCTAACCCTTGGCCCTGAAAGGAGAGTGTCAAGACCTTTTATGCCCGTAAACCACCTCCTGGGTGAGGGTGAGCGCGAGGGGCTCCGGACATTCTGAGGGCCAGTGGACTTTGGACATTCCGAGGGCCAGGGGACTTTGGACATTCTGTGAACCACCTCCTGGGCAGGGGTGAGGGCGAGGGGCTTTGGACATTCCGAGGGCCAGGGGACTTTGGACATTCTGTA
The DNA here is from genome assembly GCA_004027835.1 of Alouatta palliata. Lineage (NCBI taxonomy): Eukaryota > Metazoa > Chordata > Mammalia > Primates > Atelidae > Alouatta > Alouatta palliata. The sequence goes on from PVKV010011312.1 coordinate 55,672, forward strand.
AACCACCTCCTGGGCAGGGGTGAGGGCGAGGGGCTTTGGACATTCCGAGGGCCAGGGGACTTTGGACATTACGATTGTTACTTAAGTGGTTCACAGAAGTCAAGATAAGTGTTAGTTTATACATTGCCTGGGTAGGGTGGAAATTACAGACCTTATTTATTACAAGTCTTAGTTTTTCTTAAAATGGCACAGGGGCCAAGATGGCGTGGGTTTGGACCGCTTGCCTGTCACGTTAGAGTTACAGAGAGCAGTTTCCACGGAAAGCCGACATATGGTCGGGGTATGCAGTTTATGGGGCAATTACATGTCACAGCAATCATGGTCGAAAAAATAAAAATACAACACAGTCTGGGCCGCTCCGTTCCGCAGTTCCTCAGGAAAACACCACACCCGTGGGCCTTCCCCAGGAAGCGGCCTCTAGGTGCGCATCGTGCTCGTGGCCAGGCTCTGGAACATGGTGGCTGGTGCAGTTGGGAAGTCTAGGCGGGTGTATAGCCTCCCACTCCAGGAGGGCCACCTCCCAGACTCAGGCTGCAGGGCCTGGCTCCGGCTGCTTCTCCATCTACGACAGCAGCGTCTTCTGATTCATCTGTGGTATTTCTTATTTTGCTCTTCATTCATCCCTAGAGGCAGTCCTCCCTTCCATGAATGTCAAGATTATAATGGATATAACCTAATCGACTGTTTTGTTTGTATTAGCATTTGAGAACAAAAGACAAAAGGATCATTTTACTGAAGAAGGCTTGTTAACAATCTCCATGTATAACCTGAGTTTGAAATGACAGAGTTTAGACACTGAAACGAGAGAAAACTGTGTGGAGTGTCTATACGAAGCAACACTTCTGAAGGGAGAGGCAGCTGGAACCAGGACTCTTGAGGATGCTTATCAACTATGTTAAACCTCAGTCATTCAGTTGCTTCTCATAAAAAAACCCTACGGGTCTCTCAATTATGAATATGTTCAAATATTATTTTTCCCCAAATTAGTCTGATGGAGAACAAACCTACCTAAAGCAAAATCTGTATGAAAATCTTAAAACTTAAACATTTATAAGAAGGCTGTTAACTTCTAGGAATGGAAATTCCATTTCTACATGGAAAGTCCTTCAGACTTACATGCTGTATGTGAGGTCTACATACTGAGTTCTGAGTTATCATAAATTATCTGATTTTATTCACTAGGTGCTTCCCACATTTTACTTCTAGAAATATGCTTTATATAAGAAATTATTAACACTGCTTTTAACATTACTTCTAAAATATACTTGATTTTTTTTTTCAGAATGTTTCCTCTCTTTTTGCCTAAAACTCAGCTGGCTCTTTTCTTTCAACCCACGCTTCCTCTGCCTCCCTACAGCACAATTCCAGTCTTCTAGTTACTCAAGACAGAAACATGGAATTATCATGGAACACTTCCTGTCAGCCTCCACAATAATTCAGCCTCTCAATACATTCTACCACCAACTTGCCGAAAGCCCTGCCTGAATCATGCCTCATCATGGTCCACTGAAGCTATTCTCCAACCTTCTGATTCGTCTCCACCCCTGCCTTTAGGGGTTTTTCATTTTCTTCTCTGCACACGCTCATTGGACTTGTTTACCTAACAGTTTATCTCCCAGCAAGATGCGCTAATCCTTTGTTTAAATTCCAGTAAGACCTCTCTGGTGCCTTCAATGACAGGGAAGCAGGTAGCAAGGCCTGCAGAGCTCCTCTTCCTTGGCTCCTGCTTTCTGGCTAGCCTGTTCTGACGTCATGCAGCTCTGTGGCTCCATCTTCCACTCCTGTCTTTTGGAGTATCTGCTTTTCCCAGCCACACCTGGATGCCTTTCCCATTTCTCATGTCTTTCTCTAATTTGAAAAAACTTTGTCGTCTTTCAATGAACAACTCAACTGTCACCTCTTCCGAGAGGGTTTTCTTATTGCCTCCCCTGGAAGGAATCCCCCGCTCTCCTAAAATGAGCTCATTTCTGGGGAAGAGACAAGAAATTGAGTTCTATGGTTGCAAGTGTATGCAACATACATATGTGTCTAAATGTCCACCTTTCTCATTTATCATTCTGTTGTCAGTGAACAGCATGTCACCAATCTGAGCTGGCTGAATGAATGAATGAATGCGTGATGCAGAGAGAAGAGAATACACACAGGCACTCCTACTCTTTTTTCACACTTCACTTGTATTGCTCATTCTGAACACTATTCTTTAAGCAGGATATAGGTAAACTGGAAAACATACAAAGGATGGTATGGGGATTGCAGCCTTGTGACTAGAGAGGAGCTTATGATGCTGAGAGCTGTTCAGACTGGCTTAGGAGAATCCGTAGAGCCATCCTCACATACCTGCAACAGCGTCAATGGAGAAGAAGCTTTCTTGTGTGTGGCCTCAGGGCTGAGAAGACCAATGGACTAGAGCTATAGAAAGAAGTAAGTTCTTCCCTCTCTCCTTTATGGACTGTACTTAGAAATAGTATTGGCCACTGAAAAGGGAATTTAAAAATTTATGCATATTACATACGTTATGTCAGTAGAACATGTCTTTCAGCTCAAATCATTAATGACTTATCTAAAGAAAGGCTGCATCAATAGAAATGGCAGTCATTAAGTAACAGAAGACTGACAAATAGGGAATTATAGTGGCCAAAGTTAATCATGGCTGTCCAGACCCTTTATTGGAGAAAAAGTGCCCTGCCAGGTTAATTAAAGTATTCAGTCTGCCTTTCAGGAAGGTTTCTATTTTAAAGAGGTGCACAAAGCTATTGGAGACTAATGATATTACATTTTAATCATATGATTTAGCTCCCCCATTGAAGTTGTGTTTGTGGTACAACCTTATAAAAATTTACTTCCCTTTGGGAAAAGTACGCACTGGTTGAAATGACACAAATGTTTAGTCTGCCTACTAATTACAATTTGAAATTTAAACTGCAAATTGATTTTGTCAATCAGTCTCATATGACTTTGTTTAGCATGAGCAAGTGTCAGGGAATCTTATCAGCTCCGAGGTACTGATGAAATTAATTTTATGGGCAGGAAATGAAAAGAGGGAAATCATGAAGAGTCGAAGATTAATAAAATAAGTGATGCCATGTGACCAAGGACAGCCAGACAGTTCTGGATGGCACCTTTTTGTCTTTCTTTAGCCTTTTAGCAGAGAGACATACATGTCTGTTTCACCAAGGAGATAGAAACCGGGAGGGACATGAGAAATGCCAATGATGCCATCCCAAGAGCTATCCTACTCATGCCCCGTTCACAATAGTCGCCTTTTGCAGGATTCCATGCAACTCAGGAATGGAGATGTTCATAGGGGAGAGAGAAGGCATCTCAGTCCTTATGCATTTTGGTGATCACCTTGGCAAGGGACAGAAAAATACTTTATAGGAATAATTGCTGTGGTCCAAATGTGTCCCCCAAAATTCACACGCTGACACTTAATTGACAATGTGATAGTGTGAAGACATAGGGCCTTTAAGAGGGGTTTTAAGAGAGGATTAATTCATAACGCTGTAGCCGTCATGGATGGATCTGAACCCTCTATCCATGGGCTGCAGAGAGTGGGTTCATCCCCTTCCACCTTTTCCATATGAAGACACACAGTTCTTTGCCTTTTGTCATTTCTGCCTTTTCTGCTCGTTCCATCATGTGAGAACAACTAAGTGGTGTCATCAATGACAAATGGGCCTCTGCCAGACAGGAAACCCTCTACACCTGGATCTTTCACTTCCAGCCTCCAGAAGTGCGAAGAAATAGATTTCTGTTCATTATAATTTACCTGGTCTCAGATATTTCATGACAGCCCCACAAAACGGACCAAGACAACAGGCTTTTTCAGCCATAGTACATTAGTTAGCAGATGGTTGAACTTCTTTCCTGAATGTGTAGTAATATTTTCTTTAAAAAGTTATTGTAGTCACATAGGACACATTTTAATTGTAAAGGGTGTATTAAGAAATTTAAGGGAAATTCCAAAAGTATATTTTTTGGAATAAACTCACTCCTCCAAGATCCCTAAAAATTTTATTTGTTTTATGAAGCTATAATGATATCTCTGACCTGCAATATGTAAATACATGTAAACTCCTGACTGCCTACCAGCCACTAGAAATAACTTCTTTCTGCGTACTTCAAGCTTACCTCACTCCCAGATATAATTTTCATGTTGCCTCTCCACACTGCTGGTACTATAATGTCAGGAAATTAAACCACATATAGCTATGTTAAAAATTGTTTGAGAATTTAATTAGAGATGCTAATTTCTTTGTGAAAGATGACTATCAATCACATCACAAACGAAGATATTGATCAAGAACAAATGAGACTATTTTTTTCTTTCAAAGGTAAATTCAGATGGGAATTCTCAGAGGAAGACATGAAGAGAATGTAATAACATTTAGGGTGTGGTTAACATTTGCTATAGCCTTTTCTATAAGGCTATAGAAAAATACGTGACTATATAATAAAATAATAAAGGAACAGTAAAGGAATCCAATGGGCAGTAAAGAGTAAATCCAAATGAACATGCCTGATGATGTAACAATATACTGAAATGATACCTACAGAAGTCAGTAGGAATACAGAAACATGAGCACCTGGTTTGTCTCAGAGTAGAAGGACAAGCTCAGAGAGCAGGTGTTATTTGAGTTGGGACATGGAAGATGAATAAGAGTTCACACAAACAAAATGAAGGAAGATCATTCTCATCAAGGAACATGAGTAATCACGGGCAGGGATAAGGAGGTGGGAACACGAAGTAGTTCAGGCCTGAACCGTAGTTCAGACCACTGGAATGAAAAATGTGAGTGGAAGCCAGTGCAAATGGCAAGGCTGGACTGGGTGTCGGGAACAAAGGCATGAAGCACCTTAATGCCAAGGATTTTGGATTTTAAACAGTAAGCACTAGGGAGATTGTGAAGAATTTTGGGTCAGTGAGAGAATTTTCAGATTTCTTAGTGGAAAAATTACTAGGGTAACAATAAGATGATAACCCAGAGAGAGGCCAAATAGAAGCATTAAGATTATTCTAGTGGACCAGGCAAGAGGTACTGTGAGCCTAGACTGGGAGAGTAGTCATAGGAATCAGGGAGAAGTGGTAGATGTACAAGATTTTGTATAGATTGAATTTCATTCTTTATGGATTGTTAGAGCTGGAGGCTAAGAAGATGATTCACTAGTTTTCAAAGGGTTAAGTTCTCTTCTTGTGAAATCTTCCTAGATAGTTAAGTACAGCCTACATTGTGGATTTCTTATTTTGACCTTTTAGTGGTATCTTCATTTTTCCTCACTATTTATGGGTGAATGTGGTTTGTTTTGTTTTGTTTAAATACGTATTTATTCTCACCTCCCACAGGAGGAAGCCTATACTTCCTAACTTACCTGTGTTGGGCTTGGCCATATGATACACTTTAGAAAGTAAAATGAGAATGCATGTGACCCTGCCACCTCTGCCTTGAAGCTTTGAATGCCATGTGTGGTTTAGTTGAGCATTTTTGTGCCTTTTCTGTCTGCTATCAAAGCAACATACCCCAGGCAGGGCAGTTCATTCAGCCTGGGTTCTGGCGTAAGAAGAAATGTGATCAACTGTTCATACCACCACACCATGTTCAGATAACATGAACAAGAAATTAATGTGTGGGCAAGGGACTGAGATTTTGAGTTTGTTTGTCACTGTAGCAGAAGCTAATTCAGGGACTATATGCTTCTTTGTAGCAGAAAGCTTATATTTCTGTACGTAGACCCTCCCTTCTTAAAATGCCTCTTAAACAGAAATTTCAGAAATGAATTATAATAAAATGAAGACTTAGTTTAAAGGATAGAGGATTTTAAAAAGAGTGCCCTTTTTGAAACCCATACCATGGATCTTGTACTTTTTCCAGAAAACTAGTGTTTAAATGACTATTTGCATAATGGCTTTTCTTGTGTTCCCTTTGTATTCCTAGCTAATTACTTTAGAACGTCTTCCTTGTATTTTGCCTCATTATAGTCTTTTTCTTTGGGACCTACATATTCCTGGTCCACTATTTGCAATTTGGATAGAGTACTTTTGGGAATAAAACATGGTAAGATGTGAAGAGTCTGAAGTGATGATAAGTTATCAATGTTGGTAAGTTATCAGTGTTGTAGACCACTCACATTAAATAAAGAAGGTGACCTTTCTTTTCTTCCTGTACTATGAAATATGGGCTTTAGTGGTGGTCTGAGGTCAAATTTAGAGAATATTGAAGATCATAATTTAACACTTTAAATGTAAAGAATCCTTTTAAAAAAATTAGACTATAATGTTACAGCCCTCAGATTTAACTTGAACCCCAAAAGAAGAAATTCTGGCATGAGCAACAAGGATGTTTGATGCTGTAGTGGCCAAGACAAAGCTTCCCTTCTACCCTCTGTGGGTTCCTTGAAAATGAACTAACAACAGGCGGATTAATAGGAGAAAAAGGAAAACACATTTATTTAAGGTACATATGCAAGGGGGAATTACAGGAGGATGATTACTCAACCCAGTGAGGTCCAGCTGTTTATATGACCTTCTGCAAAGGGAAAGGAGATGGGAGAAATGTGTTTTCAGTGGTAGTAAATGATCTTTATGGGAATTGAATGGAAGTGGAGACAAAATAGCTTGTAAGTGATATCTCTGTAAACTTGATGGGACTGAGAACCAAAGATGATTTGGGGCAAAGCTTGTATAGATTCCAGGCGTGGTGCCTACTTTTCAGTCTCTTCCTCTGTGATATGAGTTTTTATCTTCTCTGGTTAATGAAACTTCATGGAAAGGGTCAAAGACAATTGTGTCCCTCCTTGGAGATCTGGCTTCCAGGTAGATAAGGGAACTTCAGAGAACAGCCTTATCTTTGCTTTGTGGGAGACAGAGGATGGAGAGACAGGAGCGGGGAAGAGGAAGGTCAGAGAAACTTTGAGCCTACTTCTTTCAGTTAAGCATGTCAAAGTGCCCTATTCTGGGGTATCATGTTTTGAACTCCAGCAACTCATAACAGTCATCGGCTATATATTTCCTGAAGTGAAAGTATCATTTCAATGGTAGTATTGGTTTTACTACTTCTATTACGAGTAAGTGCTGCTACTTCTGAACATACCATACCAGGTACGTAGATTTACTTACACAATAAATCTACAGTAAATAGGTTTACTACAGTTGTGATTCACACAAATCTCACAGAAACTGTGAGAATAGGCACTAATATTTCTGTTTTATAGACAAAGAAACCAGAGTTGAGAGAGACTAAGGAACTTCCATGTTAGTACAGCAACCAGGCTCTGAACCTATCTAGTCAGCTTATGTCCTTACATTACTTACTCCCAATATGTGCTATGAGACATGTATAAGGCTACATAATAATTCTAGAGAAAGTTAAAATATATAATCTACCATTATTCTATTCTCCAATATTTGTTCCTAATTTCTTTTTTCTCCCCTTGAATTCACATCTGTCACTGAAAAACACAACACAGTTTATTAGGCCCAAGTCTTTTGTGTTGATGGATATTAGCAACATATTTACTATTTTATTGGATTTTCAGATTCATTACCTGTAGATTTAGTGATTAGATACTACTTTTTTTTCCAAATGATCTTTCTTATTATTGAGAACATTTTAATCATTTTTATTATTTGATATGCAGACAATTTCTTCATTAAAAGAATATAGTCAATATGACTACCGAAGTCCAGATTCACTAAAAATTTAAAGATACCCATCACATCACAGGACAGCATATGGAAGCCACTGACATCCTTCCTGAGCATGTAAGATAATAAGTATTCAGCCACTGAAATGGACACCTACAAACATACACACATAAATAGAAACAACTGAATTTTACTTTGTAGTTTATAAGCTTTTATCCCACATGTGAAATAACAAGTGTGGTATCAATTGCAGAGAACTTAAATTTTCTAAAATTCAATTTTAATTTGTATGTTTAATTTTTAAGAAGTCAAATTAGAAAGCTGACCTTAATGATCATCCAACTAATAATTACTAAGGTTTTATCATTACTCAGATACCAATATATCTTTCTATTTAATACAAGCACACCAAATGCATATTAAGTCAAATGTTAAGCTACCTTTCTTGTACTTATTTGTATCATGATATTGTTTGAATATGCAGAAAATTTACAAGGACAGGAACTTTGTGTTAGAGCTGAGGGTTTTGCAACAAGAAAATAAAAAAGTGGTTTCTGTTTTCTTGTGTTGCTAAAATTTTATAGTCTTCTAGTCTCTCATTATGTCAAGCTGCATATGTATAAGTAATATGTCCCACTATGTGCTAATTCCTACAATTGGAAATATAAAGAAATAAAAACCAGGTACCTCCTTTATGGAGTCATGGCTATTTGAATACCACTTTTATCTCCTTTTATGAGTTCTTAAGTCCCTACAGATTCTAAATAATATAAATTACAAGTGTTTTTAAAGGCTTCCAAGTGCAGTTCTATTCTCCTAGAATGAGAGGGTTGCTGTGATTTCTTTATTATTGAATTCTCCAAGCTACTATTTTATCAAAATGTGAAGCAAATTTAAAAAGTCAGTTCTTTTTACCCCTTTAAATTACTTCCTTGTTATTCTCATTGAGCTGTATTTTTTGTGCAGAGTTAAGGTGAGGGGGCAAAGAAGTTAGAATGAAAGAATGATTTTTAAAAAAGGAAAGAAGGAAGGAAAAAGAGGAAAGAAAGGAAAAGGAGGGAGAAAGAAGAGGTATAGTTCTTCACATTTTTCCATCTCTGAAGTCAGGACATGCCTTCCATTTGACGGGTCTACAGTGCCAGAGCCAATAAGCTCTGATTGACATGCAGAGTGTCTGTCACTAAAACTTTTAAGAAGCTTTTGAGGAAGGAATATGGGTCTTAATTGTTGTTTGTTAGGATCAAGAAGACGAGAGCATCAAAACTTGTAGAAAGATATCAGTCATTTGAAAAAAGCTCCCAGAGACGATAGTGAAGCACTTTTATGAAATACAGCATGATCAGTGCTCTCAGAGGCACCAAGGACCCTACTGTGTGGTGGGGAAATATGAGGATATCAACACTATCATCTGAAACACTACAGAATAATTTACATCTAAAGATGAAAAAAATTGGAAATACATCAATCATTCATTTTGTTTTATTATTTTCCTTCTTATGTATATACAAGGGTGATTTATGATAAAAACTTATCTAAAAGATATCTTTCTGTAAGTATAAAATGAAAATCCAGAATTATAATGAAGCTCTATGTTATCATATGACTGATAGTTTTCCCTTTTTAGTCATACATAAATTAATGTTGCATTCTATTTTTTAAATAAGAATATACATTAAATTTGAACAAAATTTAATTTTAAAAAGAAACAGAAGTGAAGCTAAAGATATTTTTAAACTTCAAATAAGTGTTTTTTTCTTCATTAGTAGAGATCTTAGTGTTTAAAAGTAAAGGAGAGCTTGAAAATAGATTATTAAAAACTAGTTTGGAACCATTGGTGTTTTCAAAAAAACAATTCTACTTTTAGATATAGATATTTAAGACTTATTTTTTTAGTATTCGATTGACATTATTTACAAAAATAGCTTGGTAAATAGAAAGAGCACTGAACTCACGTATCCTGAATTCCAGTTTTGGAAACCAATTGACCTTAAGAGATTTGTCCATTACTTTTGAACAAATTTTCTTTCTACCAATGATACTCATGATTTTTGTACCATTTACCACTTCTTGGATCCTGCATTTCTAACTAGCTCCCAGTCTGTGGAAATGTTGCTGACCCATGGGCCACACCTTGAGTACTAAGACCTTTAAAGAAAATCTATCTGTATTCACATAGCTTTTACCATAATCCTCATCTGGAAGACTTGACTCCCATGTTTATTTCAGTTTTCTGAATATTTTAAGAAATGACACCTTGGTATTCCAAATTGGTCATAAAATCTTTAGTCTTTCGAAAAGTACATTGGGGAAATCAGATTACACCTGTTTTAGGGCATTTACTCCATGCCTGCCTAGTCAGATCTGGGAAAACGCTAAATATGTGAGATTAATTTTACCTCATATCTTGAAATTTTTCCCAGTGGGAGAGGAGATGTTACTTACTGGGAAGATGTGCCCAAAGAAAACTTTCACTCTTTTCCCTACTAAAATACCAAATAATTCAGAAAACAGCACCTCACTCTCATCTGAATCACACTCAGGGATGCCTGTGCTGGGGATGTGGACCCTAATTCTCTGTTTCACAACTAGCAGGGTTAGTGCACAGAAGGTATTGCTGGTGAACTAGTCCCACAGTTGGGCTAGTGCATGGAATTTAGCACGAGGGTGTGTCTCAAAGCTGGGTTAGTGCATGGAAGTCAGCTCTAGGGGATGAGTTCCACAGTTGGGTTAGTGCATGAAAGTCAGCTCCAGAGTGTGAGTCTCACAGTTCGGTTGAGTGCATGAAAGTCATCTCTTTGGGGGTAAGTCCCACAGCTGGGTTAGTGCATGGAAGCTCTGGAAGGTGAGTCCCACAGCTGGGTTAGTGAATGGAAGTCAGCTCAGAGGGGTGAGTCCCACAGTTGGGTTAGTGCATGGAAGTCAGCTCTGGGAAGTGAGTCCCACAGCTGGGTTAGGGCATAGAAGTCAGCTCTAGGGGGCGAGTCTCACAGCTGGGTTAGTGCACAGACATCAGCCCTGGCAGTAGAGTCCAACAGCTGGTTAGCATAGCACCAGAAGGAAGTCTGGTTAACCCTATTTCAGAAATAAAGCATTTCTTAAGACATGTTTCAACAAGTTTTAAGCTTCAGTAGTTTATGTTATTGTATTTGTTCATTCTTATGCTGCTATGAAGAAATACCCGAGATTGTGTAATTTGTAAAGAAAAAGGTTTAACCGATTCACAGTTCTACATGGCTGGGGAAGCCTCAGGAAACTTACAATCATGGCAAAAGGCACCACTTCACAGTTTGGCAGGAGAGAGAATAAGAGCTGTGTGAAGGGGGAAACTTTTTATAAAACCATCAGATCTCTTGAGAACTCACTGTCATTAGAACAGTTTTGGGGGAAGCAACCCTATGATTTAATTATCTCTGCCTGGTTCTGCCCTTGACATGTGGGGATTATTACAATTCAAGGTGAGATCTGGGATTTGGGTGGGGTGTGCCAGACCATATTATTCAACCTGTGGCCCCTCCCAAATCTCATGTCCTCACATTTCAAAACATGATCAAGCCCTTTCAGTAGTCCCCCAAAGTCTTAACTCATTCCAGCATTAATCGAAAATTCCAGGCCAAAGTCTCATCTGAGACAAGGCAAGCCCCTTCCACCTATGAGCCTGTAAAATGAAAAGCAAATTAGTGATATCCTAGACACAACTGAGGTACAGGCATTGGGAAAATATATCCATTCCAAATGGGAGAAATTGGCCAAAACAAAGGGGCTATAAGCCTTATGCAACTTTGAAATCTAATAGGGTAATCATTAAATCTTAAAGTTCCAAAATGATTTCCTTTGACTCCATGTCTCACATTCAGGTCATGCTGATGCAAGAAGTGGGTTCCCATGGTTTTGGGTAGTGCAACCTCTGTGACTTTGCAGGGCACAGCTCCCCTCCTGGCTGCTTTCACGAGCTGGCATTAAGTGCCTGTGGCTTTTCCAGGAGCATGGTGTAAGCTGTTGGTAGACCTACCATTCTGGGTTCTCACAGCTCCACTAGGCAGTGCCCCAGTGGGGCCTCTGTGTGGGAGATTCCAACCCCACATTTCCCTTCTGCCCTGCTCTAGCAAAGGTTCTCCTTGAGGGCTCCACTCTTGCAGCAGACTTCTGCCTGGGCACCCAGGTGTTTCTTAACATACTCTGAAATCTAGACAGAAGCTCCCCAACCTCAATTCTTGACTTCTGTGCATTGGCAAACCCAACATTACATGTAAGCTGCCAAGGCTTGGAGCTTGCACCCTCTGAAGCAATGACCTGAGCTGTACCTTGGCTTCTTTAAGCTATGGTTGGAGCTGAAGCCACTGGGATGCAGGGCACCAAGTTCCAAGACTGCACAGAATAGGGAGACCCTGGTGTTGGCCCACAAATTCTTCGTTCCTCACTAGGCCTCTGAACCTGTGATGAGAGGGGCTGCTGTGAATGTCTCAGATATGCCCTGGCATCATTTCCTCCATTGTCCTGGTGATTAACATTTAGCTTCTTGTTACTTATGCAAATTTAGACAGCCAGCTTGACTTTCTCCTCAGAAAATGGGTAATCATTTTCTATTGCATCATCAGGCTGCAATTTTTCCAAACTTTTATGCTCTGCTTCCTCTTGAATGCTTTGCCACTTAGAAATTTTCTCCACCAGTTACCCTAAACCATCTCTCTCAAGTTCAAAGTTCCACAGATCTCTAGGGCATGGGCAAAATGTTTCCAGCCTCCTTGCTAAAACATAGCAAGAGTCACCTCTATTCCAGTTCCCAAAAAGTTCCTCATCTCCATCTGAGACCACCTCAGCCTGGACTTCATTGTCCATGTCACTAGTTCCCAAAAAGTTCCTCATCTCCATCTGAGACCACCTCAGCCTGGACTTCATTGTCCATATCACTATCAGCATTTTGGTCAAAGCCATTCCATAAGTCTCTAGGAAGTTCCAAACTTTCCCACATCCTCCTGTCTTCTTCTGAGCCCTCCAAACTGTTCCAGCCTCTTACTATTACCCAGTTTCAAAGTCACTTCCACATTTTCAGGTATCCATATAGCAGCATCCCACTCTACTGGTACCAATTTACTGTATTAGTCTGTTCTCACACTGCTATGAAGAAATATCCAAGACTAGGTAATTTATAAAAGAAGAGCTTTAATTGACTCAAAGTACTGCATAGATAGGGAAGCCTCAGGAAATTTATAATCATGGCAGAAAGCACCTCTTCATAGGGTGGCAGGAGAAAGAATGAGAGTCAAGCAAAGGGGAAAACCCCTTATAAAGCTATCAGATCTTATGACAACTCACTCACTATCATGAGAACAACATGTGGGAAACTGCCCCATCACTCAATTATTTCCACCTGGTCCCACACTTGAGATGGGATTATTACAATTCAAGGTGAGATTTGGATGGGGACACAGAACCAAACCATATCACTTAAATTCTGTTTTGATTTCCAAATTGGAGTTTACAATTTAATATTATCTAATTTAGGATAAAATGTCTTAATTGTATATACAGTATGTTTTTATAGCATTTATTTTAAAATATTTTCTTTTAGCTTTAGATGTATAAACTTTTTTCTTCTCACATTCTCCTTTTCACATTCCACACTCCCTCTAAGTGTTCCTCCCAGAACACTTCTAGGTGCTCTCTACCTTCTTGTCTTCCTTGGAGAGAGGCTTCCCTCCTCTCCATTTCCATGTTGGGGCAGCCAGCAGTAATCACAGGTTTGGAGGCCTAGCAGCCTCACCAGCATAGACGGTGGCTTGGGGCAAATTAGAAGTTAGCCTACTGCCATCTGCAGTGACATTCTTCTTCATCACTGTAAGATTACCAAGAGGCATGGGGATCCTTGGTGACTCCCCACTGACACCTGAAACCTCATCTCCATTCCCATGTCTGAGGCTCTTTAGGGCCTTCACCCTCAGGATCTTCCCACACTCAAGCCTGATCTTCACTGCACCTGGCAGCACATTCTTCTGTTTTGTGAAATGGGATAACTAAAGACACAGTTTGTGCCATTGAACATACAACTTGGATTTCTGTTTCTCGTTCTCTTCTTTCGTTCTTTTTTCCAAGCGGAAATTTGTAAGAAAAGAAGTGAGAAATACTATCTTTCCTCTGCTACTTAAAAACCAGAAGCCCTGTAACCTATCTTTATTTTTACTTTTCTGAATAAATATCCATTTGCTTCCAACTATTTATACCATAAAACACACTTCCCCCGCTGATTCGGACTACCATCTTTATAATTGTGAAATGTTTATATTTTTTTCTTTCATTTTCCTTTCTTTCCATCCATGCTCATTTATGTCAACAGCACTTCTAATTATTGAAGCTACAGAATATGTATAGGTATGAGAAAGTACAGTTTCCTCCCTGTATTCTTATTTTTCTGAGTCTTACTTTCTTATAGAATCTTCCATATGTGACTTTAGCTTTCTAGCTATAAACATGCATAAGTGTGAGTTTGTGGCCCAGTGTATTAATCAATTTTGGTAAATTGCATGTTTGTAATTTCAGAATTTTAGGTATGAATGCAGCCAATAAATTAAGTTATTCAAAGCATATACATCCCTTTATGTTTCACAGGATCGTTTTATAATTTTTGATAATAGATGAGACCAATTAACTTTACTGTTTGATTTGTAAGAGCTTTTTACTTGCTGCTATGAATGAGATTTGTTCTTTTGTCGCATTATAATGCATTATTTTTGATATACAAAAAATTGGTTGTTAGTATTCCTATTTTTGTTATTGTTGCTTTTCTAAATTTTTAAAAACTTTCTAAAAAGGCCAAACATTTTTATATACATTAAAAGTGCATAAAAAGGATAGAAAAATATACGATCATTGAAGGAATCTGAGGGAATTTTTAAATTTATAGAAACCTATAAATAAATATAATCATACCCCATTCCATTAAATGTTTGTGCAGTCAATATTTCTCTCTTGCCCTTTATCTATGTGTATACGTGTCTAACTACTCAAAGTGATGTCGTGTTGGATATAAGATTTTGTGTCTTAATTTTCCAATGAACAAAAAGGTTTCCCACATTAATCATTATTTATCGAAAACATGATTTGTAAAGGCAAAAGGTATTCTAGATTATGTCTGAAAAAAGTTATTTTTGTTTATTTGAACAGTTTAATTTCAAATTTAATATGATAATCAATATTTTCTGTAGTCTTATTGTACATACATTTTTATTTAAATTACAAGCTTTCTTTAGTTTCACTTCACAGAAATGAAATTACTAGATTAGAGGTTTTCAGATTAATTTTAGGCTACATGGCGAAATTAAACCTGAGAGATGTGAACTACCAGATTTTGTGTAGAAACGGGAGACTCTTTCTGTAAGTCCTGGAAGAAGTCATAGAGACCAGTGGAGAGGATGCATAGAATTATCCAGAACCCATGCTAGTGTAGAACTTGGAGACAGATAATAAGACAAACTTCATTTACCTAAAAATGTGGAAATAAACATCTTAGCAAACACCATACCTGAAAATCGCAAGTAGAGGGAGGAAGGGTGGAGGTAGCTGGAGGAAGCGTGACTGTATCTTCGTGACGAGGAACACAGACAGTAACACCCAGAGTCTATTCACAGGAAAGAGCCTCTTCCTGAATGGGAAATATTGGAAGCCTGTGTGAAACTCAGTGGCCCAGAACACTGGCCACGAGGGAATGGAAAGGCATGACTTGGAAGTGCGCGTGTGCAGGGCATCAGCATTGAGAAGGTGTATTGCTCACGAAGAGAGAGGTTCCTTGGAGACAGGACAAGAAAGCTTTCAGAGGCTTGATCATAAAGCCGATGAGGAAAGCAGGCCTTACTGAATCAAGTTAGTTTTTTTTTTTTTTTT